>PVIH01012638.1:0-62526 GCA_004025045.1 Sigmodon hispidus | reverse complement strand
TGTGCATGCTGTGGGTGACAGGTGTGAGTGCACCTGTGCATGCTGTGGGTGACAGGTGTGGATGTGAGTGCACCTGTGCATGCTGTGGGGGATAGGTGTGAGTGCACCTGTGCATGCTGTGGGGGACAGGTGTGAGTGCACCTGTGCATGCTGTGGGGGACAGGTGTGAGTGCACCTGTGCATGCTGTGGGGGACAGGGTCCAGCATTCATGGTGCTGTGTGTTTTAGGCACCATCTTCCTTCTCTAAGCTGAAGGTGGAAATAAAGAAAAGCCGACGCCACCCCTTGGGTCGGCCACCCACACGGTCCCCACTGTCTGTGGTCAAACAGGAGGCTTCAAGTGATGAAGGTGAGCAGGGCCCCCGACACCATGCTGCTTCCCTCCCACCTGCATGGATCCCAGGCCAGCCCCTTTCCACAGGTGCCAATGTCCACCTTTCCTACAGTGTGGCTCCCCCGTCACCATGCTGTGGGAGACTCACTACAGAATCCTCTGCCCTTCACATCTACAGAGATCCAGCTTCCCAAGCTCCCAGACCTTTAACGGCTCCAGTATTTTGCTGCCTGCAGAGCTTCCACCTCACCCCACCTCCCAGTCACTTGCCAGTACCCAGTGCCTCAAATGTCATGTGACCAGTGCAGGCCTAGATCACTGCCATCTCTACCCAGGGCTCCAGAGTGGGCTGCAGCACTTAGGGTCTCAGTGGGAAGTCTGAGGGAGCCGAGGCCTGTGACAGCTAGCTGAGGGAGGCCTGGCCTGCCACCTGTAGAGAGGGTGTGACATGCAGGCCATGATAGCAGAGGGTGCAGGGTGCGGGCTGTGGTTTTATGCCATGGTAATAGGCTGTGGCAGCAGCTCCTCTGTCCCAGGGCTGTACCCTCAGCTCTGCACAGGACCTTTGTCAGTGTTTGCAGAACTAGGTATTAGAGTGTCCTCAGTCATGTGGTACAGACGCTAGCTTAGGGTGTGGCTGTGGATGGATGGTGGAGGCTGGTGATTGCAGGAGGTAGACCCGGGAGGGGATTCCCCAGTGCTGACCAGCAGGGTAGATGGGAAGTGCCAGCACAGGTCCTGGAGGATTTCAACTCCTCCTTAATGTTGGCAGACTCTGAGAGCTAGCTGGTAGCTCTTCCACCCAATATCTTATTGTGCTCCCAGGATGGTTCTGGAAGCACCCAGGACTCCCAAGACCTAATCACAGCACTGACAGGAATCTAGGGAACAGTTGACACCAACCTCTGGGCTGACAGATCTCCCCAGCTCCATGCCCTGAGAGGCTCCTGGCAGGTGGCAGGGCTCGGAGCCAGCACAGTCCTGGGGTCTCTTTCCCTTGGGCTCGCCTGAGGGGTTCCTAGGGCTGGAAGGAGGGAGGTGATGGCAATGGGGTGGATTCTGGCTGTCGGTCAGTCCCCACTCCCTCTGTCCTCTTGCTGATCTGTGGCCATGCCACACAGATGGCAGGCTTTAGCTGGTTGTGGCGAGCTCCTGGCAGGTAGACAGCACTGGGCAGCTTCACAGACAAGAGGGTGTGTCTGAGGGGGCATGTTTGGTATCCGGGCCCTAGGTTAGGCTCGGGAGACCCGTGAGGGAAACCACCCCCCTCCTGCTTGGAATGCAGAGCAGCAGGTAGCAGCCAGGGCTGTGCAGCAGGGCCAGCGGCCGGGGTGCTACTGTGGGCTTGTCTTCCAACTCAAGCCTTCCTCCTCACAGAAGCCTTCCTGTTCTCAGGAGAGGACGATGCGGGTGACCCTGAGGCGCTCAAGTCCCTGCTGTCCCTGCAGTGGAGGAACAAGGCAGCCGGCTTCCAAGCGGAGAGGAAGTTCAATGCGGCAGCCGCCCTCCACGAGCCCTACTGCGCCGTCTGCACCCTTTTCTACCCCTACAGCCAGGTGAGCGGCCTGCCTGGACCACTGGGCCCCAGCCCCAGGGGAGGGCGCCTCTGAGGCCCTAAGCTGGCTGCGGGACCCTGCCACTGCCTGATGGCTGTGCCTCTGCAGTCAGTACAGACAGAGCGAGAGGTCCTGGCTACCCCAGGGGACAGTGCTGTCCAGCCCCCCTCCAAAAGTGGCCGGAGGACACGACCCCTGATCCCTGAGATGTGCTTCACTTCGAGTGGGGAGAACACGGAGCCGCTGCCTGCCAACTCGTACGTCGGCGAGGATGGCACCAGTCCACTCATCTCCTGTGCTCACTGCTGCCTGCAGGTCCACGCCAGTGAGTGTTCCACAGCCATCTCAGTGTCAGGGGCTCTGGGGACAGACAGACACTTTCTGCATACAGTGCATTTTGAGTTTGGGGGGCACTGTCCAGGATATTACACTGTACAGGTGTGGAAGACTGCAGGAGTTCAGATTTGGTCTGGTCCCAGCATTCTCCTGTCTTCCAGGTTGCTACGGTGTCCGGCCTGAGCTGGCCAAGGAGGGCTGGACATGTTCCCGGTGTGCGGCCCATGCCTGGACTGCGGTAACTCACCTGTGCTGGGTGGTACCTAAAGCCAGGGAGGTCATGGGCCTCCATAGGCCAGTGGTCTTGATCCGAGGCTGGGGCTTGACGGTCACTATCCTTAGGGTGTCCCTTGTGTGGGGGTGGTACACAATGGAGGTGGCTGCACCTCACCATGTCGATCTGTCCCTCAGGAATGCTGTTTATGCAACCTCCGGGGGGGAGCCCTGCAGAGGACTACAGAGCACAGGTATGTGCCCTGGCCTGCCCTGCCCTGCCCAACTGCCACTGTCCTGTCCCCTGTTCTGCTTCCCTGAGACTGGAGGGAGACAGGGTCTCCACCATAAGGGAAACATTGTCCTGAATGTCCATAAGCCTTACCTACCCACCTTCTCACAATCCACACACTGGCCCCTTGGGGATAGCAGTGCATTTGTGACCCTGCCCTGACCTCTTAGGTGGATTCATGTGATCTGCGCCATTGCAGTCCCTGAGGTACGGTTCCTGAATGTGATTGAGCGCAACCCTGTGGACATCAGCGCCATACCTGAGCAGCGGTGGAAACTGGTAGGTCCCCAAGGCCACAGCCACCAGCCTTAGTCCTGGGCAGACTGAGAGACCCTGAGAAGACAGCCCCAGCCTGGCCTAGGACTGTCATTTTTCTAGACCTGTAGCCCTGTGTCAAGGCGGGAGCTCTGTGCAATGTGTAGGGCCCAGTGGTGAGTCCCCCAGCTGCAGCCAGACAGCCCCTGGTCCAAGTAGCTCAGCCCTCAGGTCTCTTTGCAGACACTTCCAGGTCCTCTTAATGCTCAGTGTGCTGGCACTGCGTGAGCTGCCCCTCCAGGCCGTGCAGCAGCCCCCCCACACACACACACACACACACATACCTCCGCCTGGCCCTCCATGGTGCTTGCTCTCTGTGACTTGGAAGAGGAGCCTTGTTTATGCTGTGACCCCACCCCTTCAGAGTGGCATCCCAAACTGCTTCACCTTCCTCCACCGTGTCACACACAGCAGTGTGTCCTGTGTGTGTGCGTGCGCGCACAGGTGCAGGAACATGTGGAGCCAAAGGACACCCTTTACATGCCAGCCCCTGCCGTCCATCATGCGTGAGATGGGGTCTTCCCATGTGCGCCCAGCTCCCTTCCACGAGTTCCCCAGCTCCGACTCCCAACGTGCACAGCAGCACTGGCTTTAGACATTACACATCTGTCTTTATGTGCAGTCTGATTATTCAAACCCACATCCTTAAAGCTGGGCAAGTGCTTTCCCCCTGCGCCATCTCTCCAGCCTTCTTCCTTCATTTACATGGCTAAGTGGCCATGCTCACCTGCCTGGCTCTACATCTTGGAGCAGAATCATGCTCATGGTCATGGTGGAGGCAGATGCAGAATACCGTCTTGTCTCTTCACACATGCCACAGCACACTTGGTTGTCACCTGTTCCCTGCCCTTAGCATGCAGCCCTTCTTCCTGGTCTCCATGGTTTCCCTGGTGACTGCACACACAGCACCTCCTCGGAGAACTGTTGGCCCCATCTTTGCCCTATTTCCAGTTGGATCACCTAGTGTCTGTTGAATTTAGGGCACTTCATGTTGGTATATGCTGAGGCTTCTGTGAACATGGCTTCTTGTAGCTCATTAGTGAACACACACACACACACACACACACACACACACACACACACACACCCCTCTAGCAAGATTGGGAGGGAGGGCAGAGGTTCAAGTTTGCATACCCAGGTGCTGTGTGCCTCTAGACAGACCCCTGACCTTTCTGGGCTTCAGCTTTCCCAGGCAGGAGTGTGGACTGCCATGGCCATCTGGAGAGCGTCCGTGTTCTCAGGCATGTCTTGCTGCAACCCCCCATCCCTGCCCTCTCCTACTCCTGGGTGTGAGCTGAGTGGGGCCTGGACATAGATGGCTACCTGAGGCTTGTGTGCAGCCCAGCAGCTGTCTACCCTGTGTGGTTCCCCACCCTGTGTCCGAGACATGGGACAGGGGGCGTCCTACAGCTGGAGATGGCCTAGTTACGGGGTAAGGGAATGGAGATGGCTCAGCTCAGACTTTGGGATAGCCTCTGCTCTGGGCACTTAGCACCACACTGACTACAGGGAGGTCAGCTGCCTGTGGACAGACTGGAGACAAGGCCCTCACCCTCAGAGATATGGACAGTGTCCTGGATTTGTTTTGCCTGGTTCATGGTCCCTGCTGCCAGGACATGCTGGGTGAAGGGCTGCTGTAGAACCCCCTCAGGCCTGGGCTAGCTTACAGCCAGAGCCTGGGCTTCCCATGGCTGGTGACAGTCTCAAGTCCAGGGACCAGGGACCATGTTCCAGCCCCAGGGTGCAGGCCACCTGAGCAGGCCCAGTGCTTGGCCTCGGAGACCCCTTCAGAATCAGGAGCTGACAGCTGGGTGGTCTCGAGCTGGGGTGGCTTTCAGTGAGAGCATAGGGCTTGGACGTAGGACATGCTGACCAGTCCTGAGCCCCTGTGCACATGGCCTCTCCACCCGTGGTCCTGACTATTTAAAACCCTAATGGCACTGCACTGGGAGACACACGCACAGGCAGCTTTGTGCCACAGGGAGGGTGGGGAGTAGGCACCAGGGAGGAGGCCTGCGAAGAGGTGTTTTGGGTTCAGATGCAGTCACACCCCAGTCCTGGCCTGTCTGCCCCCTCCCGTTCTTGACGCTTCCTCTCTGGCCTTGCTGGTAACGCTGCACCCCATCCTCTGCAGAAGTGTGTGTACTGCCGCAAGCGCTTAAAGCGAGTGTCGGGCGCCTGCATCCAGTGTTCCTACGAGCACTGCTCCACGTCCTTCCATGTGACCTGCGCACATGCCGCTGGTGTCCTCATGGAACCTGATGACTGGCCCTATGTGGTGTCCATCACCTGCCTTAAGCACAGAGCAGGTGGCCCTGGGGTGAGTGATGCCCACACAACAGGACCTTGCCCGTGTGGGCCAGCCCTGCCCTCTTGGCCTTGCCCACTTGGGCAAACCCCGCCCACATGTGCCATCGCCCCACCCCCAGGCCCAGCTCCTGCGCGCTGTGTCACTGGGCCAGGTTGTCATCACCAAGAACCGCAACGGGCTATACTACCGCTGCCTTGTCATTGGCACCACCGCCCAGACCTTCTACGAGGTCAACTTTGATGATGGCTCCTACAGTGACAACCTGTACCCAGAGAGCATCACGGTGAGGGCTGGTAACAGGGAGGCAGGGAGGGAGGGAGGGTGGCTGGGTATGTCAGGCTGGACCTCATCATTCCCACCCTGCAGAGCAGAGACTGCTTGCGGCTTGGGCCGCCTCCTGAGGGAGAGCTGGTGGAGCTGCGGTGGACAGATGGCAACCTATATAGAGCCAGGTTCATCTCCGCGGCTACCAGCCTCATCTATCAGGTGAGCAGCACCCAGCCTCTGCCAGTCTACCCTGTGTCAGTGCTCCCAACAGAGGCTACCGGGTGGGGTGGCCAGGGCTGGGGTGCTGCCCAGCAAGCAGCCTGGGGTGGAGCCAACAGCTTGGTCTGTATAGCAAAACCTTGTTTCAAAACAAAATGAAACCGAGCCAAACATCAGAGAACTGCAACACAACTGTGCTCCCCCTGGGCAGACAGGGGAGGGGGCACGGTCAGCCCAGCCATACCTTTCCTTGGTGCTGGCTCAAAGTGGGAGGCTAGCCAGGTTACCCAACCCTGAAGCCCAACAGCCAGGGGGCGGGTCTATTCACGTATCTATCATGCTTCTCTCAAGGCATTTTCAGAAGCCTGTGTGAGCCCATGCAGGCAGCCTGGGCTGAGGGCTGCAGCTGTTCAGAATGTTGGGGTGTGTGTCTAGAGGGGCGGTTTACAGCCTGCCCCTTGGAGTATCACAGAGGGGTGGCAGTGTACGGGACTATCAGAGCCATGCTGTGCAGTCCAGCTGCTGTCTTGGCAGGCTCACCAATGCTCCAGTGTCTCCTAGAAGGCACCAGGGGAGCCAGGGACTCCACCCAGCCAGGAGGCTAGGCTAGAGCCTAGGGCACTGCTCACTTGGGCTCCTCACTGCTTTCCCCAGAGATGGTGGCCAGATGCCAAAGCACCCATGTTGTCCCCTTCTCAACCCAGAAGCCTGACTCATGCCTTGGGCATCAGTTCTGGAGGAAAGGGCCTGTTTGGGGTGGCATGCCATGGCCGCCACTCTGCAGCAGGTCCCAAGGACTCTGGAAACCCCTTAGCCTCCCGTTCCGGGCCTATGCCCTGCCCTCTCTGCAGCCAGGCCTGACTTGTGGTCCTGGAGGCCACAGTGCTGCTGCCCAGGTGTGTCTTAGCCATGTCAGCCGTCTGCCACCTTGGACTCTTGGTGGGTGTGGACCAGCAGCCTGTGGCCCTCCTCATGCTGAGGCCCATGGTGCTGCAGGTGGAGTTTGAGGACGGCTCTCAACTGACGGTGAAGCGCGGGGACATCTTTACCCTGGAGGAGGAGCTGCCCAAGAGGGTACGGTCCCGGCTGGTGAGTGTCCTGGGCAGAGTGTCCCTCTCTGACCCATCTCTGTAGTTGTTCTTTTTACTCTTTGGGGCCCGCCACCCAACTCCCAAATAAACACACAGAGACTTGTTCTTACTTATAAATGCCCAGCCTTAGCTTGGCTTGTTTCTGGCCAGCTTTTCTAACTTAAATTATGCTGTTTCTCTTTAACTAAATTTTGCCTCTGGGCTGTTTACCTTTCCTTATTCTATAGATCTATCCTTTCTTGCTCTGGCTGGCCGGGTGGCTGGCCCCTGGCGTCTCCCTCCCCCCCCCTTTTCTCGCCCCTCCTCTCTTGAGCCTAGATTTCTCCTGTTTATTCTCTCTGCCTACCTGCCAGTCCCACCTAGTTCTCTCTCCTGCATAGCTATTGGCTGTTCAGCCCTTTAATAGACCCTGGAGGCCACAGTGCTGCTGCCCAGGTGTGTCTTAGCCATGTCAGCCGTCTGCCACCTTGGACTCTTGGTGGGTGTGGACCAGCAGCCTGTGGCCCTCCTCATGCTGAGGTGTTTTAGGCAGGCAAAGTAACACAGCATTACAGAATTAAATGCAACATAAAAGAATGCAATGCACCTTTGCATCATTAAGCAAGTATTGCACAGCATAAATGAATGGAGCACATCTTAACTTAATATTGCATAACTTATCTCTAATGTCTGCAGTCACTGAGCACTGGCACACCACAGGAGTCTGCCTTCTCAGGAGAGGATGTGAAGGCTGCCAAGCGCCCACGGGTGGCCACCACCCCTGCGGACACGGGGCACAGCCCGGAATACCTGGCCTTCGTGGAGAGCCTGCTGCAGGCACAGGGTCGGCCTGGCGCCTCCTTTTAGATGCTGCGCACTCCTGTTCCCACTGTGGGACCTACCTGGGTGACAGGATCAGCAGGATCCAACATGGCCGGACTCAGGGAGAGACTGCAGAGATTCCATGGGACCCAGCCTGGCTGTGCTTTTCTCCTAAAGGTGCTACAGGGCGTCCCAGAGCCTCCTGTGACAGACGCCAGCCAAGGACGCTGGGGCACAGCCCCAACCTGTTTTCTAGATTTGTGGCTTTAAAAACTGACAGCAGACACACTTTTTCTCCTCAGAACCAAGATTTGAGGAGGTAAAAGTTTCGCCCTTGTTTGCAGCCTGCAGATGTCATGTGTCTACGGAGCAGGTGGACGGAGGACAGCCCAATGCAAGGTGACCTGTGTGCTGGCCGCCTGTGGTGTCTTCCGCCTCCTGCTGGGGGAGGTGGGCCCTGAGTCCCTTCCCTCCCCCCCCACCCCCTGCAGAGTCCACCTCACTCTGCTTCCAATGCCTAGGGTGACAGGTGTCCCCAGGGTGAGCCAGGCTTCCTGGGTGGCTGAGCACACAGCTGTGGACTGGGGACACATGAGCCTTTACTGTTGACAGAGCCTGTGTATGGCTGAGGGCAGGGGAAGCAGATACCACCCTCCCCTGCAGCACGGGCTGAGTGACAGGGATACAGACTACCCAGGCCTGGCCTGCACTAGTGGCCACCACCCATACGTTGGTTCTGTCTCTTTAGAAGCCACCGCCACCCTAGCGCCTCAGTGCGTCCCCAGGATGGATAGCTCATCTGTAAATGACAAAGGACTGCACAGACAGGCTTGGCCCTGGGGACCTGCTGGGGACTTGGAGGGACGTGGGCCTCTGCTGAGTGCCCAGTGGCCGGCCGCTTGTCCATGTGTACTTTGAAATTCTATTTATATTGTAAAGAGAATAAAAAGGGCCCAACCTTGGGCCTAGAGGAAGAGGCTGGGCCATGGGCTCTCAGGCTGTGTTCCTTGTGGGCTCTGCAGTGCCTACAGATGGCTCTACACATGCTCCTCACAGAGAGGCAACAAAAACAGAACCTTGCCCGCTCGCACTTCTCTCCCCACCCCAGATAAAGGACGCCATATTTTTGTCTCAGTCTCCAGCCTCTGGTTTAGGATCAATTAAAACCCTTGAGCGCTTCCTATTTCAGCCTGACCAAGGCTGTGTCCTCATTTCTGGCTAGGGCCAGATGGGCTCAGGATGGAAGTCTCCTTGTCAAGTGATGGGCACAGCATGTTCTGGACTGGATGAAGGGGCTGCCAGGAGGTGGACATCATCCCCAGGACATCTCCATCTCACGCCAGTGGCATGGGGCTGGGGCGGTGTGTGTCCTCACCTGTCAACGGCCCACCTTGTCTGCTTCCCATGTTAGACAGGGCCACAGATGAGCAGAGGTCCTGGAGTCAGTCTAGCAGACCCTGGCCTGTTGAAGCAGAGGGAGCCCAGCAAGAGGCATGGAGTGAAGGATGGGGAGGTGGTGGCCTGCAAGAGACCTGCTGGGAGCCATGGAGGGCTGTGGGTAGAAGCCTACAGGATACTCACAAAGGGCCCTCAGCGGCAGCCATGTGGGGCAGGTGACCTTTGTTCTCCCTTTGAAACATAAAATAGACTTTGGGTCAGGCAAAGCTCTGGGGAGGAAAGAGAGGCAGCCCTGGTGGGATGTGGCCAGGATCCTGGGGGGGGGGGGGGGGGGTTGTGTCAGGAACGGACATCCAACTGGCTCTGACCCTGGCTGGCACATCCTACTGAGGCCTACAGCCCTGGGCCAAGTTGAGCCCTAGACCTTTTTTTGTCAATAAAGTTTTATTTGCACATGGGCCACCGTGATACTTATTTGCATGTGGCAGCAATTGGCCCTACCTCAGATTGCTGAGTGATTGCATGGCCTGGAGAGCTGAACTTAGATTAGACCTGGGCCACTTGATTCACAGCTCCTGCTCTGTCAGCCATCCACAGCAGCCAGGGAGTCAGTGCCCACCTTCAAAGCCCACCAGGCCCCACCTGCCCCACCCAGTCCTCTGTTCTTGTCACTCAGAGGCACGCAGGTTTGGAGAGCATGATTCCAGCAGCTGCGCCTAAGCCTTGGAGCCCAGAGTGGAGAGGGCATGACCTCCATCCCTGTTCCCCTGTGTCTCCACGGATGAGTGCAGCCCTGGCTCCCAACCCCAGTGGTCACAGCCCACAGCTTTCTGGACACCTTGAAAACTATGGCCCCTTCTCTCTTATCAGACCTCCCCACCTGCGACCTGATACTACCCCTCCCAAGAGCTGAGCTCTATGGAGAACCATTCTGAGGACCTGAGTCACAGACCCCAGGAACATCACCAAAGCAGGGACAAGGGGCCTGGGACCGCGCTGGAAATGAGCATGACCTGTGGGCTCTGTAGCCCTTGGGTCTTCCTTGCCTGGATAAAATAGGAAATGGCTCCTGTCATGACAAATGTCCCCATTGCCAACAGCTAAGCAGAGTGGACAGCAACTGTCCCTCTGTCTCCACACAACCTGGCTCCATCCACAAGAAGCAGAACCAGCTTTGGCTACTTAGCTGTGTCCTGAGCACCACCTGCCATGGACTGGGGCCTTCCCCATCAATCACTAATTAGGAAAATGTCCTTCAGGCTGGCCTGCAGCTCAGCCTTATAGAGGGAGGCCTTTGCTCAACTGAGGCTCCTTGACATGGAATGCGCCAGGACACCTTCTCACAGCTTTGTTTTTAATCTCTATCTCCTAAGAGATTCTAGTCATAGGTTTCAGATCCTCTCAAACAAACCAGCCCAGCCCCTCAACCCAGCAGCACCCTCAGCAAACATACTTTCTACCAGGAAAGCCTCATTCACAGCTTCTGTCAGAAAAAAGCAACTCAGATAATTGACTGGGACTGTGGTCAGGGGTGAAGCCCGGCCTAGGATATCTCCGTGTGGGGCTGCGGGCATGGCCAGGGTGGAGCTGTCACATGGAGAGGGGTTGGATTAGGATTGGCAGCTTCTTTCCTGTTTTGCTTCTCAGACTGAAGTCCACTGTCAGGTTGCTGCCTCTGCTTCTTGCACTGTGAGGGTGGTTTGCGTCCTTGGTTTGGTGTTTGTTTTTTAGTGTTCTGTTGTTGGACATGGTCAGTGATGCCCCTAGTGAGAGCAGTTTGGAAGCAGGACACCTGGGGACACCACCCCAGTGCAGGGGACAGACGTTCAGTCTACAGCCCTTGGGTTTTGGTTTTTTTTTTTTTTTTTTTAAAATACTTTATTATTTATTTGCGTTGGTGTTTGCCTGGAACTGGAACTACAGACAGTTGTTAGCTGCCATGTGGGTGCTGGGAACCGAACCCGGGTCCTCTGGAAGAACAGCCAGTGCTCTTAACCGCTGAGCCATCTCTCCAGCCCCTGTTCTGTTTTTTTAAGACAGGGCTACTCTGTGCAGCCTTGGCTATCCTGGATCTTGCTCTGTAAATCAGGCTGACCTTGAACTGCACCTGCCTCTGCCTCCCAGGTGCTGGATTGAAAGTTGTGGCTCCAGCGTGCAGTGAACAGTGTTCTGCAAGTTGAGGGCACCGAGGCACTGCAGCCGTCCATCTGGTCTGAGCCAGGAGGCCTCGGGCTGCTCTGTGTGCATGCCCGTGCCAGTGTGTGGAGGCCACAGGTCACCTCTGTGTGCTTCCCTCAGTGTCCCTCACTGAGCCCAGAGCAGATCTATTGGCCAGGCAGTCTGGCCAGCAAGCCCAGGGGCTTCTGGTCTTCAGAACTGGAGTTTCAGTACTTACCTGATGCCTGGCTGCCTTTCTTGCATGGGCAGGGTCCTGAAGGCCCAGGCTTGCGCCCCTGCAGTCTACTCTCTGGTCACAACCTACACTTCCTTCACTGTGGAGTCTGGTTTTTGCAAGGGAAGTGGGGCGGGGTTTATTCTTAGGAAGCAGCCCCTCCTGGTGTGGGCAGCTGGTCCCACTCTGATCTTTACAAGATGCCCCATGGCTTTTAAAACAACCCACAAGAGCCAGTCACAATCAGCATAAGAACTCAACAGGCTCCTTGGCCAGCCTCTGTGGTCACATGACATGGCTCTGGGGAAATAAGCTTAAATAGCTGGGGAATTGTAGGAACATCTGTCTTCTCCCCAAGAACAGCAGACAGTCAGGTGGGGCCACCCACTTGTGCTCCTCACTAACTTCAGTCTTCCTGATGCACTCACTGTGCTGTGATGGCTGATGGTGCAGCAGCCATCAGCAGCCTTGAGGGAAGCCAAGTGCTCATGAAGTCACTCATGGGTTGGTTGTGTAAATTGTCTCATAATGGCCAATGTCAGGTTATCAGAGTGATGTTGCAAAAGCTTATGGGTTAGAGAAGTGTTGTATGTAGCACCCATCACTTTCAATAAGCCAAGTATGACAATGGCATCAGTGAGAGAAGAGTTCCAGATTCTTTTGGAATCATCCATCTGAGAAAAGCTGATAACAGTTAATTTTTCATGGTGGCCCCATTTTACAACTAGTGAGCAAAACGCCTGCAGACTTTATGGTGATTGACTCTCTGCAGCCCAGAGAGTCTGAAGCCTGAAGCCTGGCTGGTGTGATGCAGCCTCTGTGGGAGGCTTTTCCATCTGGCTCCACCAGGGAACCTGTGGGCAGAATGCTGGAGCTGCATCTGTTTGCTCTGGTACAGGAGTGACATGATACATCCGGAGGCCCAGGCCCCAATGGAAACATGTCCCTGGGTCAGCTGTCACCTGGCTGCTCAGCGGTCACAGATGCACAGATCACAGTGAGGTGAGAGTCAGCACTTATGATTCTGAGTCAGTGCTCTTACGCCTAGCTGAGCCCTCCCAGCCACTGAGCTGCTTTATCTATTTATTTGTTTGTTTGTTTGTTTATCTATCTATCTATTTGGTTGTTCGAGAGGCAGCATTTCTCTATAGCCCTCACTGTCCTGGAACCAGACTGGCCTTGAACTCACAGAGATCCTCCTGCCTCTGCCTCCTGCAGCTGTTCTGCTTGAAGCTCAACCCCCAGAGAGACCATCAGAGACAGAGATGTCCAAACTGCAACAGCAAGGTTTATTGTCAGCTCAATACAAGCCGGGCAGGGAGCTTGTTCCGCACACCCTGTGTATTGAAGCAAGGAAGACCTGAGCACCCTAAATTACACAAGGTCTTTTAAACCGCAAAAACCACAAAGCAAGGGTTATTTGGGGTCAGGGTGCAAGTGTGCTGCTGATTGGCTCATGCTTAGGGACTTTTTACAGCTTAACATTCCTGAACCTCACCTGGATGAGGCGGCCATTTTACTGCCTTAGGGTTGGATCATCCAGGTGTCCTTAGCTAATGCTTAGCTTATTCTTTCTTAGAACTGGACAAGCCCCTGTCAGGAATGTGAAACTGAACCCTATTTTACCTTTTTTGTAAAATGGCTACTGGAATACAAAATGGGTTTTCTTGAGCTGAGTTTACTCTCTTACACACTCAAAACTTAGAATTGGAATCTGAAAGCTAAAAAAAAAAAAGGCCAATGAAAGAGACACAGTTTGGCCCTGAAATCAGAGCCATCTCTGCTGACCAACAAAACTAACCAATCCCTGAGCAGGAGAAACTAACCAATTCTTGAGCATCCCTGGAGAAACTCCTCCCTAAAAGCCCCTCTATAACCCCCCTGCCTGTTCAGTTGGGGGCTGTCCTTTCCCACCCTGGCAGAGGCAGCCACTCTCCTGGACTCCTTCCCAAATACATCTCTTGGGTGAAGATCTTATTCGGAGAACTTGCTGAGACTTCCCTTAGAGCAGAACAGGAGAACCTTGCTATTGCACAAATTCTATCTGGTATTAAAATAAAAACCTGGAGCCAGATACTGGGGAAAAACTTTTTTAAAAATCAGAGAGAGAGAAACAAACCTCAGCCACTTCTCACCCAGCCAGCTCCTCAGCCTGTCTCCACTGTCCTCTCACCTCAGATCTCTGTCCTCAGCTCCCAGGGGAAGCTGAACCCCTTCCTCCTCTGTCTCCTCGCCAGCTATCTCACTTCCTGGATCAGCTTTCCCAGAGCCAGGATCAAAGATGTGAGCCACACTGCCCCATCTCAGCCTCCTGAGTGATGGGATTAGGTGTGGGTCACCACTCCCTGACTTCAGAGCTTGGCTCTGTCCTCTGATTTTCCATACTATTTTTATTAAATATACACGATAACACTACAGGTTAGGGAACTGAGCAAGGTGGAGCAGAAAAAGTAACAGCTTTTCTAGAGGAGATTGCTACTTTTCTGCAGGGGTTTCCCCCTTCAGCAGAGTGAAGCAAAAGAAGCAACATCTTGGGTAGGAGGAAAGAGCTCTGCTGGGAAGCTCCCTGAAGGGGGCGGAGCATCCTTGAAGGGGGCGGGGCAAAGCTCAGCTGGAGCAGCTCTCCAGCAGAAGAGCAGGATTACTCTATCCTGTGCGGAGACCATCTCCCATTGCACCCCAGCTTCAGGTACAGCCTGACTACCCAAGCAATCATGATCCCTTTCCCCCCAGAGCTGAGCTGTCCCATTGCCGCTCCAGCCGTCAGAACTGTCCTAACAGCTCCAGGTATAGCCTGATTTCCTGAAGAGTCAGGATACCTCCCACCCGACCCCAGAGGTGTAACACTCGCATATACTGGTGGTACAGGTCCATCATCAGAGAGTGCAGGCAGAAGGGTCAGGAGTTCAAAGTCATCCTTGGCTAAATGAGGAGTACGACTAGTCGTGGCTACAAAACAAAAACAGTTTGTATATCATAATCAAATGGAACTGCGATCCTCTCTTACACTTACAAGCTTGTTAGCTTCATCATCCATCATTCACCATGATTAAGAAACATTCAATAAAAATGCCAGAAATAACAATTCCATGTTCCTTTCTGTGCATACTGAAATCTTATGCCATTGTGCCACGTCCCATGCTGGATGCATGTCCTCCGTCCGTGCAGCTTCTGGGCTGTGTGCACTACCTTCAGGTAGTCAGCATCCCATAGTGACTGTATGCTATGCTGATCAACTGTCGGGATGTTACAGAGGTCATGGTCAGGTGGAAGGTCACATCAGCCTAAAGGTACAGTGTGTTACCTCAAGGTATCAAAGCAAGAAGGGGCCACTGAACACTCAAATGCTGGCTGATTTTTTTTTTTTTTTTTGTCAACTTGACAAAAGCTGGGGTCTTGTGAGGAAGGGTCTCCATGAGTCCAGCTGGAAGGCATTTTCTCATGCAGCGATCATCGGGGGAGGGCGCAGCCCATGGTGGGTGCTGCCATCCCTGGTCTGGTGGTCCTGGGTCCTATAGAAAGCAGGCTGAGGGGCTGGAGAGATGGCTCAGCGGTTAAGAGCACCGTCTGCTCTTCCAGAGGACCCGGGTTCGATTCCCAGCACCCACATGGCAGCTAACAACTGTCTGTAGTTCCAGTTCCAGGCAAACACCAAGGCAAATAAATAAATAAATAAATAATAAATAAAGTTAAAAAAAATAAAGGAAAAAAAGAAAGCAGGCTGAGCAAGCCAGGGAACAGGCCATAAACAGCACCCTCCATGGCCTCTGCGTCAGCTCCTGCCTCCAGGATTCTGCCCTGAGTGAGTGCCTGTCCTGACTTCTTCAATGATGAACCGTTACCTGAAGTGTAAGCTGAATAAACTCTCTCCTCCCTAAGCTGCTTTGGTCCCGGTGTGTCCTCACAGTGACCCTGACTAACACACCTTGTCCTAGAATTCTGTGCATCTGAGTCTGTATTTTATCTAATGCCTCTTCTCACAGTACATGACTCACAAAGAAATCATTAAATGTCATCAAAGATGTGTTTCTTTGAAAATGTACAGGTGGAATTGAACACTGACCTAGGTCTAGGCTTCCACCTAGAGTGCTGCAGGGGTCCCAGAGGGTCCAAGGTAGAGTCTCTCTGTGTGAGAGACCCCTTGGTCCATATTGAAGAGATGATGGCACAAATCTAAACATAACATGATGTCACTGACTGTGAATAAAATAATAATTAGAAGACACAGACATGTTTGTCCTTGTGAACTGGCCAATGCTGTCTTAGAGGCACAAGCATTGTCTTTGAGTCACCAGAGTGTCACAGATTTCTGGGCCTTTTTTCTTGAGGCTGTGTTGGAGTTTTGTGGAAACAGTAGTTTCTGTAATGCCTGAATCTCAGTCACCCAGAGAGACCACTGCAGACAGAGATGTCCGGAATGCAACAGCCAGGTTTATTGTCAGCTCAATACAAGCCAGGCAGGGAGCTTGTTCTCTGCACTACACTCATACCCCATGAGTGCAGTGCAGGGAAGAGCTGAGCACCTGAACCTTTTTACAGTCAAAAACCACAAGGCAGAGTTACTTGTGGTCAAGGCTGCAGGTGTGTGCTTGATGAACTCATGCTTAGGGACTTTTTACAGTTTAACATTCCTGGACCCCCACCTGGGTTGTGTGGCTGGCAGGTTTTTACTGCCTGAGGGGTGGACCATCCAGGTGTCCTTAGATAGGCTTTCTTTCTTGGAACTGGGCAAGCCTCTGCCAGGAATGTGAAACTGAACTCTATTTTAGTACAAAATGGCTACTAGAATTCAAAATGGGGTTTCTTGAACTAAGTTCACTCTCTTCAGTTTCCTGCAGTGCCTAAAGGCTGTGTGGCCATTCAGACCATGGCTCAGTGGCACCCACATTTGTAGCACGCTGGCTCTGCTCTGACACCCTTTCCTGACACCTCTGCACCTGTGCTCCTCAAACCTGAATTTTTTCACTTCCCAGGGGATAGCAAAGGCTAGACCAGGCTTTCCCTAGCCTCTCCCTCCAGCAGCTTCCTCCACTGCTGCTGCTCTACAAGGCGCGGGGTATTGCTTCGTATGCTTTGAATGAGAATGGTACCTATTGGCTCACACTTTATTTTTATTTTATGTACATTGGTGTTTTGCCTGCATGCATGTCTGTGTGGGAGTGTCAGATCTTGGTTACAGACAGTCGTTAGCTGCCATGTAGTTGGTAAGAATTGACTGAACCCCGGTTCTCTGGAAGAACTGTTAGTACTCTTAACTGCTGAGCCATCTCTGCATCCCCCAGCTCATACATTTTTAAAGCCTAATCCTCAGTTAGTGAAACTGTTTGAGAAGAATTTGGAGGTGTGGCCTTGGTGAATGAAATGTGTTGTATGAAGTTTCTGGCCCAGCCTAGTACCGCAGTCCAAATGAATCTCTCCTGCCTGTGGCCTAGCCTAGCTGGACTTTTGGACCTGTAGCCCTGCTGCTGCTTAGCCCCAAATAATGATTCAGATGCTTATATTAATTACATGCTGTTTGGCCTATGGCTCAAGCATATTGCTAGCTAGTTCTTGCATCTTAATTCAACCCATTTCTATTAATCTGTCTGCCACATGGCCCACTGAAACACTTCTGGAGATATGGAACCCTGGGTAGAAATCATGAGGCTAGGAACCCCACTCATACCTGTTTCCCTGAAACTCAGACACTGAGTTAATGTCTCCATGAGTTTAAAGCACTAATCTTGGAGATAATTTGTTATCCCTCATTAGAGAACCAATCCCCTACAGAGTCATTTCCCTACAATGTAAAGTTGGGAACTTTTCCATTTATGTTTAACTGTGGACATTTTTTGTCACTAATTACCCTTGTCCCACATTTAATACCATCTTGTTTTAAATTTTTTTCAGGGGTGTCCAAAAAGGCATCCACATCGGTACTTTTAAGTGTTGGTAAGCTTGATTAAGGCATGCAGTTGACTGATCACAAGAAAACATGAACAGAACATTTTTTCCAGAATCCTCTACACTCACAGTCACCTTCAGTGATTTCTGGCTCTTCAGATGGGTCTTTTCATGGCCTTTGTCCCTCAGAAAGACTGGGGCTCCACTCGGTGTGTTTCTGGCCTGTTCCTGTTTTCTGACTGTGGGTCATTCTACCAGGAACCACAGCTTTGACCATTGACTGAGTTATGACAGCACAGCCATGTTATGTCACTGATGCAAAACAAACTTTTGTGATTATTTTGCATTGTTGTATTTTCTTTCCTTGTGATGCTTGATGTAAAGGGACCTAAAATCAGCAGGACTTGTCCATGAAAGGCTTCCACACCCAGGCCTGGGGCAGAACTGACCCAAGGTCGCTGGTCACTGATGACCTAGATGCAGGCAGTACCAGGCTCCTTCTCCCCCGACTCCTTTTGAAATATAGTCTTGCTATGTAGCCCAGGCTGCCCTAGAACGCCTGCCTTAGTGTACCACAGGTGTGCACCCTCACAGCTGCAAAATGAGGCTTTTGTAAAGGAAACTTCAACAGTCACATTCACCTGTGACGTCAAGGGAAGACCTCACCCCCAGAACACGTGGTCATCATGCCACAGGGAGGGTAGGAGGAACCCCCTCCAATGGTCATAAGCAGGGTCACTGTGAGGACTCCGGACTGGCATGGCAGTCGGTGAAGGGACGGAAGGGACTAAACCCATGAGGGACAGCAGGGGACATCTGACATACGGTCTGCCTCAACAGCTGTCTGCTAACAACTGCAGTAACATGTATTGATGAGGACATAATCATCCTAATTAAAAGCTAATAACGACGAGTTAATTGCCTTTAAAAGACTAAGTGAGGCCAGACGGGATTTATCTGCCTCCTCCCTCACTGCAGAGGCTGATATGTGGAGACTAATTATTTCAATCAAATCTTACAGAAAACTAATCATCCTTGTTCTGTTGGCCAAAGAATGAAATGGTGGTCAGGATCCAGGCCCACATAGAAAGGAGGGGTGAGAGAGGCTGATACCAGACTCAGGGGCTCTCCTGACCACACCCCCAGCCCCTCACTGGCAGGGCTCCACCATTTCATAGGCTTCCCAAATCGTCCTCAGCTCTAATTGAAAACAAATACTCCTTCCAGAACATTCTTGTATCCTTATTTATCATCTACTTGAGCTAATTGTGTGAAGTTTCCCCAAATACAAAATGGTAAGGTTGCTGAGGAGTATGCTTCTGTTCCCCAGGGTCAGGTAGAGAATTCTGAGGATCCTTGAGACAGGGTTTCCCAGTGTAGCCTGTGTGTCCTGGAACACCCTCCCTCCGTAGATCTGCCTGGCTCTTCCTCTCCAGAGCTGAGCTTAAAGGTGTGTGTCACCACCACCAGCTGACGGTATCATTTTCTTGTTTTAACATTCACAGAATCATAGACTTTCCTTCAGATTCTCAAACTTTCCATTATGACAACAGTGGCTATTGTTGTAGAATATTATTTTAAGGTGTTTTACTTTTGTTTACCCTCTGGAACATTTGTTTAATGATGCAAAGAGGTGTTAAATTTGTTTGGTTAACTTGGGGTCAGGAGGCTGAGTCAGCAACTAGCTGACAGGAAGTGGTGGGCGGAGCCAGGTGGAGAAGGGCTTTTAAATGGGGGAGGGGAGAAAGACCAGGGCATTGTGGGAGGTGAGCAAGGCGAGCGGGTGAGCAGGTGAGCTACTTGCGATTCAGCCTCTCTGGGGAGCAGAGTTCCACTGCAGCCTTTGAATCTTGAGGAACAGAGATTTAGATAAGTTTCCTTCTTAGCTTTGAAAGGAATTCCCCATGTCCAGGAAAAAATCAGAATGCATCTTGGAATAAAACATGGGGGAAGACAGAGTTGGTAACCTGACCCTTGGCTCTTTTTTATTGCTATATAATCATCTGGCTATTTCCAGAGCAGGGGCTCTTGGGATGACGTCACATCAAAATAAACCCACTGCCTCTTAAAGATGCATTTAGCCAGGTGTGGTGGCACACCTCAATAACCGCAGAACTCAGGGAGGCTGAGGCAGAAGGGTCATGAGTTTGAGACCAGCCTGGTGACAGTAGGGAATGACTTAAGGCCTAATGAAGAGAACAGAGTTGCTCAGGCCAGGGTCTGAAATGCTTTGTGCATCTTGGTCACTGCTACTCAAGGTTAGGACATCTTCACTGAGCACCTTGTTCAGGAAGACAAATGTCTAGCATTGTCTGTGTACACCCCATAATATTTGCAGCCTCTGTAGGAGGATCTCAGCTTCAGCTTCAGTCTAAAGGTGAGTGTTCCACATTCACGAAAGAGACCAAGGTCAAGGGATTCTCGCCCCAGTTCCCCCACGTCAGACACTGGAGCAGGAACAGGAGCTGACAAAGACATTGGGCTGTGGGGAGACTACTGAACGGGGTTAGCCAGTGTATTATAAAGGTGCTTGAACATCTCTAAGGATGTTAAAGTCCAGGACAAGTGTAAGATGGGGCAGAGGGTCTTCTACAGGACATGACAAGTTTTAGGTACAATTACCATTGATTAAAAATCTGGCATGAACAAGAGGACCTCTGGGAAAGCAAAAATAGAGAAGGCTTTTGGAACAGTGGTCTCCTGGGGACAGTTTAAGAATGTGTGTAACAAGCTGGGCAGTGGTGGCCACACCTTCAATCCCAGCACTCTAGAGACAGAGTCAGGGGGATCTCTGTGAGTTCGAGGCCAGACTGGTCTATGAAGCCAGTTCCAGACTGCCAGGACTTTTACACAGAGAACTGTCTTGAAAAACAAAAACAGAACACCGCCAACAACAACAAAACATTGTGTGATGAAGGGGAGGTGATAAATCCAGGGACTCAGAAAACTCTGAAGGTATAGCTTCGTGTCTTGCTAAGCTGGCTGTGGTAACTGCACAGGTAACCGGGACTGATCACACTTCCTGGGTCTGTGTTCCCAATCCCCACTTAACTTAGCAGTAAATTAGGGAGATGTAGTATCTCAAATGACACTCAGAGCCAATTACTGGGCAAAGGCTGAAATATCAGAGAGAGGAAGCACCAGTCAGTTCTCACCCAGCTGTCTCACACCTTCCTCAGGCTTGGTTCCTGGTTGTCAGTCGCTTCTCCCAGTCACTTCTGTCTCTCTGGGTTTCTAGAGCCCTTATATACCCTATCCCATCCAGGTTAGGATTAAAGGCGTGTAGCCTCAAACTCACAGAAACAGAAGAAGTTGTGTGATCAAGGGTGGAGGTCACCACTCCTGGCTCCCCCTGTGCTGGGATTAAAGGTGTGTGTGACTGACTCAGTTGTTTATCTTTGTATTCAAGGTTTAAGAATTTCCTGAGCTGTCTGCCTAGGATTTGACTGTGTGCTCTCTCCCCAGTATTCAGGTTTATTAAATGTGTAATATATATCCACAGGGAGATAGGAATATTTATTCCTCTGGTGGTTAATGAATCTTTTTGGCTACCTGGTCCTTAGGACAGCCACAGTCTTGAGCAGCCGGTGGAGGAGGGTAGTGAAGAGAGAAAACTTAGCTCAAGAACCTCATTTTGTATTTTAGTAGTTGTTTTATAAAAGGGTAAAATAAAGTTTAGTTTCGAACTTCTAGCCCTGGGGGGCTGCCCAGTTCTGAGACAAGAATGGGTTCCTGGCAGGGGGCCTGCCCAGTTCTGAGAGAAGAATAGTCATGCCTGACCAGTCCTGGGAAAAGAACATGTCCTAAAAGAATAGACCTAGCAGGGGGCCTCCCCAGTTCTGAGAGAAGAATAGCTTCCTACCTGCCCAGTTCTGGGAGTTTAGCCAAGACATCAGCCCAGTTCTGGGACAGGAATAGATTCTTGCTTGCCCAGTTCTGGGAAAAACCAGCCACCCCATGTAGGGTCCAAAGATACTCTGGGGCAGAAAGACCCTAGGCATGAACTAATAAGTAGCATGCTAGCACTATGCCCCCAAGCAACCAACTTTGTGGTAGCTTTTGCCTATAAAAGACCCCTTGTAACCAAGGACAGCAGCTCCAACTTGCTCAGTTAGTTACAAGAGGCTTGAAGTGTGCTCCCTGCCTGGCTTGTATTACGCTGCCAATAAACCTTGCTGTCGCATTTCAGACATCCCTGTCTCTGGTGGTCTCTCTGGGGGTCAAGCCTTGGGCATAACAGGTAGAGAAATTAAAAATTACACTGTGGGAGTACAAAGAATTCCTATTTGTATGGGAAATAGAATTCAATGTCTAAATATAACCTTTCAAGTGTGACTATCTATAGTCAATACTGTCCAGGATTATCATACGTTTTATATACTTCATGTGTCTGGTTTTAAAGAACAGGAGATTAATGTTTCCAGTTCCATAAGTCTATCGTTCTGTGACATGAGGGTGACCAACAAAGAATCTGACTGGACGCATTGACAACAAGTCAGAGGAACCTCTAGTGCCGATTAATATCTTCCATGGAGACGTCATTTATCGGGACCCTTACAGCTCTCCTCAGGAAAATGTTCTCATTCAGAGTTAAGATGGAAACGGTACAGTTCAAATGGAACTGTAGAAATTACTTGTTCATGAACCTATCCAACAGCATAAAGTTGGAATGTCAAGACCTCGCCTGCAATTTTGTAATTCAATTCAGAATAACTTGTGGAAATTAATAAGTGCCTTCCACCCTCTTAAAGCGTGGGAAGGCAAGTTCAACATGAAGAATGATCCTTTGTCTTTTACACTAAACCGAAGCCACCCTTCTATGGCATGTGTACCATTACCTTACCTGCAATTGAAGGGGCCTGTACAATGGTACCCTAATAACTCCGGCATCACTTGTGAACACCTCTGTTAATTCTAACATGCCTTTAAATGTAACCTCAGAAAGTTTATACATTCTTAGAGCAAGGCCAGCAATCTGGATACCGGTGAAGCTGTCGAGGCCATGGCAAGACTCACCTGTGATGATCCTGATACAGAAGCTCCATGAAAGAATATTAAGAACACATCGAATGGTTGTGCTGATTACTGCAGTTATTACAGGAATTATTGACTATTATTGTTGAATTTGTTAGAGACTGGCATCAGCATTCTATAGAACTTTGGACTGAACAAAATAAATAAGAAAATAGTTAATGAGTTAGCTGTCTTGAGGCAAGCTGTCTTTGTTGGGAGATCACTTAGAAATTTTGATAAAATTAAAATGTGTTTGGACATTACATACTATTGTATTACACCTTTAAGGTTCAGTGACAGCACGTATGGCTGGGAAAAGGGTAAGACGCATTTGATGGGTCACCGAAATTCTTCCTAAATGATTTATGATTTACAGCAAGAAATGCAGGAAACTTTTACAAAAGTTACCTGATCTGACAGGAGTGGAGGTTAAGGAAAGCCTTGCAGGTACAACAGCCTATGAGTCACTTTAATCAATTTCATTAGAGTAACATTTAGCAAGCGTTACTCCTGAGCTAGCAACAGTGACCTTATTGGTTTTAAAGTGAGCTTTGGCTTACTTAAATAAGATTGCAAAACGGAAAGAGAGAAAAGGCTGTGTTTTGCGGTAAAGCTACATAATCTCCAATATAATTAATTGCTGCATATAAAAAAGAGGGAGATATGTTAGGGGTGTTGCTACAGATTCCTACAGCTGGTTTGATTCCTGAGTGTTAGCACCCAGCTTTGATCTGCTTTTCTTGGATGCTACCTTTGTCTCAGGTACCTTCTGTTTGAAGTATGTAAATCCTATCTGCGAGTTTCCCGGGATTCAAAGCCTACACAGAACTTGGCTGGGGGAGGGCTGGGATGTCTTCTGAGAATCTGCATTTGGCGTTGTCCCTTTGGGAAGTTTAGATGAGAGGTGTTGGTGTAAGGAACTGACTTGCTAGCGGTGTGAATTGTACAACGATAAAAAAGCCCTTTGCTAAGCAACAGGGTCAGCCCATCAGAAGCCGATCCTTTTGAATCTGGAAAAGGCTAAAATTCATCTTTAGAGTGCCTCTGTGCCCTTTTTCTGTGGACCAGCGGGAACCCAAACCCGATATACAAGATACTTCCGCCTCAATCTGTTCAGAGGGACACACTCAAGGCTCAGGGGACAATGATACGCCTTCTTAGAGGGCTTTAGTATTGGGCTTTGAGGATCCAGTAGAAGTTGCTGAGGCCTCACACCCTGCTGGTCAGATGGTAGAACATTCCAGACAGTCAGGCTTAAACTGGTTTCCTCCACTTGCAAGGTCAGGTCAGCAATGGCACACTTGTCTCGATTATTCTGCTTTTCTTCAGTGTGTCCTCCCTAGGCTTCCCCAGGCCCTTAACAGATCACGTGGCTAACTGGTAAGCCCTGGGAACACACGTCTCCCCCTCCCCAGTGCTGGGATGGTAAGCATAGGCCAGTGCTGGGATTCCAACTCAAGCCCTCATATTGCACAGGTGCTTTCTGTCATGAGAACAAACACTTCCCTGGGCCCAGTGGTCAGCACACCGAATCCCCTCCCCTCCCTCAAGGGCAGCATCAAGGACCAGTCCACGCTGAGGTTGGACGAATCTTCCTTTAATACAAAGTCAGTTTATCTACATACAGGGCGGCGTCCACTGCTTCTGCCCAAAAAAAAACAGCATGGACAGAGCTGACCCGCTCTACACTTGCTCCAGAGGGTTAGCTGCCCCCAAGTGTCCTAGAGTCCCAGGGAGGGACCGGGTCCTCCACGCAGGGCACAGAGGCCACAAGTGGAGAAGGGTGCTCCTGGTAACCAGGGTTGGACCAGTGTCCTTGGTGGCCTGTCCCTGCAGTCTGGCCCGAGTGACCCCCAGCTTCACCCTCTGTATCTGATATGTCTGAAGATTGATTTAAAAAAAAATAAAGAAGAAAAAGAACTAAGAGTGTGCGACTCACACGGGGACCAGAGACACGTCGTGGGCTCAGTCCCACACTCGCACGTAACGGCCACACAACAAGCTGACTGTGAAAAAATAGGCCTCCCAGGGCGGCATCACGGTGATCTTGTTTGTCAAAGCTTTGACCAGCACAATTTTTGTTTCTTCTTAAAAACATGAGGAAAAAAAAATATACACTATTAAAAAAAAAAATGAAAGAAAGTGTTGCCGACAGGCAGGCAGGCAGGCACAGGGCTCTGCCATGGGGAGCAGCGGCTGCACCCTCCTTACTCTCCACCCCACCCCCCACCCTGGAACCTCGTTTGGAATCAGAAGGGAATGAGGAATGTGCGGAGTCCAAAGGCAGCAGCAGGGCCCTGCGATGCGGATGCAGGCCTCCTCGTGCCCTGAGGGCCGGCCGGCCGGGTCACTCGTGGTGCAGGGTCTGGCGTTGGGCAGGGCCCATGGCTTATGTTGCATAATGGTCAAAGCTGCCCAGGTATTCCAGCGCCGCCTGGAAGCAGAACTGGTACTCATCCTGTGGGGCAGAGAGGCACTGCTGCAGGGGCTGCCAGCTCCCGAGGGGTGGGCAGCGGAGCCCCCCCAGCCCCCAGCCTCCCCGATCCCTGCTGGGGAATGTTACTTTAACTATGTCAAAGCGTGTTACAGTTGCCCGTGCTGCTGCTAACAATGTAAAGATGTGTCCCATTGTCCTCCCTCGCCTGTCTAAGAGCTGAATGGCCAATAGCTGGAGAAAGGACATGCGGGGCTGCCGGGCGGAGGGAGTAAAGAGGAGGAAGAATCTCGGCTCAAGAGAGAAGGAGCAAGAGAGAGACATGTCCAGAGGCAGACGGTGGGCAACCACCAGCCAGCCGGGCTGAGAAGCCGCGGCAGTGAGACACACAGAAGGAGAGAAAGGTGAAAAGATCCGAGGTAAGGTGAAGACGAAGAAACGGGCTGTTATAAGAGCTAGCGAAACATGAAAATAAAGGCGAGCATTCACAGCTAATAGTAAGTCTGTGTCAAGATTTTAGAGCTGGTGGGTGCCCCCATAAAAGCCTCAGTTTCCCCACCTGTGCACAAATATCTGTGACCTAGAGACAGACACCTGACTGACTGAGTCCAAGTCTGCATGGCCGTGGAGCAGCGGGGAAACTGAGGCTCGGCATGCAGGAATGTCTCGTCCATAGCCCCATACCTCTGTCTGCACCATGGCGGGTCTCTGAGTCCGGAGCACCTTCACTGTCTGGAAAATGTCCACCACGCCCTCGTAGCGCATCCGCTCCAGGACGATGCTCAGGGTGATGAACACGCCTGTTCTGCCCACTCCAGCGCTGCAGGGAAAGGGGACGTGTGGTCACAAGGTCTCTGCTTCCCAGTGCCTCCGCTCGCTCGCCCTGCCCTCTGCCCCCAGCATCTCTGCCGTGCTCACCTGCAGTGCACCGAGATGGGTCCGTCCTGGCCGAACTGCTCCTTGGTCTTGTGCACTTGGCCAATGAAGTCAATGAAGCCTTCGCCTGACTTGGGGGCACCTTGCTCAGGCCAGTCCGTGAACTGGAACTGTCGGACGGTCCGGGACTGGCCATCCTGGGAGGAATACAGCCTAGTCACAAACCCCTTTAATAGTGTCTTTTTATTTCTAAAAGATGTATTTATTTATTATGTATACAGTATACAGAAGAGGGCACCACATGTCATCATAGATGGTTGTGAGTCACCATGTGGTTGCTGGGAATTGAACTCAGGTCCTCTGGAGAACAGTCAGTGCTCTTAACCTCTGAGCCAGCTCTCCAGCCCTTAATGGTGTCTTTCAAACAGACAATGGGATCACCACTATGAGAGCCTTCATCATGCAACATTCAAGAAGCCACCCTCTGTGGATGATGGCTGTCCACACAGCCGATTAACCCCAAAGCTGCTGGAGTAAACCCAATAATCATCAAAATCTACCGCAGCTCGCTCTCAGTGGTGCCAAGCTGCTCCCGACACCTGCTGGAGCCCCAGCCTCGGACACCGCACCCCACCATCCACTGGGCGTTCCTTCCTCCACCTGAGTATCTGTGCTCAGCCACTCACGACTCAACCTGGCTGCCACCCTAGGCCCGTCACCCACGTGCTCCAGGCATGGGCTGGGGCCATGCTCCTTCCCCTATGCCTCCCTCTCTTGACATGGTGTCTCTCACGGAACCTAGGGCTGGGCCAGCAAGCGCCATTCACCCGCCCTCCTGCCTCAGGTGCCATAGGGAGGGATGTTTCAGTCTGGACACAGTAGATTCAAACTCAACTCATCACGTTTTTTGTTTGTTTGTTTGTTTGTTAGTTTTAAGTTTTCCAAGACATGGTTTCTCTGTGTAGTCTTAGCTGTCCTGGAATTCACTCTGCAGACCAGGCATGCTTTGAACTCACAGACATCCACCTGCCTCTGCCTCCAGAGTGCCGAGATTAAAGGCTCGCACCACCACCACCTGGCTGACATCATGTCCTTTACCCTCCTAGCAGCCCCCGTCTCTCTGGTACCACCACTCACCCGGGCATCCGTGACCTTGAACTCACGAAGAATGTACTGTGGCATGTTGTACTCTGCCATTGGGTCCACCACAAAGTACTGGTAGCGGGCAGAGCGCTCAGCTGGCCAGTACTGGTGGCATTTCTCCTGTGGGGCAGGGTCAGGGTCAGTGTGGCTGTGTGTATACCCCCCACCCTCACCCCGCGCCTTGGGTCCAGTGCACACTCACCCGGCCCATCTCCCGGAGCTTGGTGAGCATCACAACAATGGTGGAGTTGTTTTCCCACAATGCTCTCCAGAAGTCCTCTGTGGTCTCTGCCAGCGGCCCCTGTGTCGCTATGTAGGCTTTCTGCTGCCTGGAGGAGGGTGGGCGTGGGTCAGGGCCATGCTGCCCTCCCTGAACCTGTCCCGAGTCCCTCAGCCTCCAGGTGAAATTCAAATTCCTCGGGACACTGAGAGACACACGTTCTCCATCCACTCTCCAAAGCCAGCAGACACTCAGCTGGGCCAATACAGAGTTATCTCACCCCAGCCAGAGCATCATCTCCCTGGAAGTAGAGTTATAGACTTTGTGGACCCCTGTGGGTGCTAAGAACCAGACCAGGGTCATCCTCAGGAGCAGCTAGTGCTCTAACCACTGAACTGCCTCTCAGCTTCTGGACAGACTAATTTCACTCTGTGTCACTGGGGAGCTCTGGACTAACTCCCTCGATGAGGAAGACAGGTATGTGGGCAGCCACGGAGGAGGCTCAGTGGGCAGAGAGAGGGGATGTGACAGACAGCCCTGGGGGTCACTGCTCACCAGTGTGGCCTCTGAGCGAGAACAGGCGCAGGTCCTCAGGAGGTGGAACTGCTGAGGAAGGGTCAGGGGAGTCGCGGAGGCGGGCTTTGAGGGTCAGAGGACCAGGTCTCTCTGCCTCTAATTTGCAGATGGAGGTGAGTGCTCAGAGGCTACTCTTTCTTCTGTGTCTGCCTGCATGCTGCCATCATGGCCAAGCACTGACCCCCTCAAACCTGAGCCCCCAATAGACTCCTCTGTAAGATGCCCTGGTGTCCCACCACAGCAACAGGACAATGAGTAAGGCAGCGAGTCGGACCTACTTGGCAAGTCTCAGGCAAGGGAGACACAGTGTGCAGAGAAAAAGCACACAAGCATACACCTTCCTCAACCAAACAACAAAGCCAGCCAGCACAGGCTCAGGAGGGAGCCAGTGAGGGAGCCCCTGAAGGCGGGGCCCAGGCACCTGTAGCCGTCGATAAAGCTGGCATTGATGTAGTCTGAGCCCTCCACGCCACGGATGGGCTGCAGGCACACGCGTGAGCTCTCATAGGGCAGGATGTTCACCAGGCGGTTCTTGAACTTGTTGCAAGGCAGGCTGGCGGTGATGAAGCGTGACGTGTGCGCCTTGGAGCTGGCCAGCCTCTGTGGGGATGAGAAGTGTCAGGTCAGATGCTGGAGCGGGTGCATGGGAGCGCCCCCCCCACATCAACTGTACTTGTCAGGTATGGGTCAGAGGGACTTGTGGGGGTCAGTTCTGCAGCCCACCGGGGGCTTCTGAGGCTCAAACACAGGTTTCCAGGCTTGCTCTCTGTGTGGTCGGTCACCTTGAATTCCAGCTCCATGCCCGTGACGTGCTCGCCAGGCTCCACCTGGGCCAGCTTCTGGATGTAGGTGTAGAGGCTGCGCGCGGGGACCTCGGTGTTGCCGCAGCCCACAGCCTCCAGCAGAGCCTCGTGGATGAAGCTGTACTGGTCTTCCGTCTGCACCATGTAGTTGCGCTGCGACCGCATCAGCGTCACGTGTCCATACACATCCACCGTCTTCTCAGTCTTAATGCGCTCCAGCATGGCATCAATGACGATGAAGCAGCCAGTGCGGCCCACGCCCGCGCTGTGGGGACAGACACCATAGTCAAGACACCGGACAGGGACAAGATGGGAGGGGACAAGCCAGGTCTGCACTGTGCACACCTGCAGTGGACCACGACCGGGCCGGCGTCGGGAGGGTTGCAGGTCTTGACTCTGCGCAGGAACGCTAAGAAGGGCGTGGGGTACTCAGGCACCCCATGGTCCGGCCACGCTGTGAACTGGAAATGGCGTACCTCACGCTTCTCGCTGGAGCCATTCTGGGGACCAGAGGGAAAGTGTCTGTCACTGTGGGCTGAGCACACCCCAGAACACCCCACTCCACACTTCTCTGGTTTAGTGGCTTTTTACAGGGCGCCACCCACTGTGCCCACTTCACACTGACCACAGCCTGGGGTCACTCAGTTCCCAGCCCCATGCTCACTCCAAGAGTCACCCATCCTGTCCCTGGGGAGCACAATTCCTGCAGCATGGCCTTCCCCTCCCTCAAACTCAAAGCAAGCCCATGTTCTCCTTGAAGCTCAGTCTGTGCACCCCCTCTTCCTCCAAGGCTGGGCTCCACCCTGTATTAGGCCTCCTGTGGCCATTCAACCACACGGCAGGTAGTGCCGTGGGTCCTAGGCATGCAGTAGACTGCACCTTGTTTGAACAACTGGACTGAACAGATTCAGATACACACCAAGGGTGGCCATCATTTAAGATGTGCATAGACAGACAGATGACCACGTCCCTCCTCATCAGGACAGGACTCTTGGGTGGCAGAATCCCATCAGTTCAGAGGCAGGTGGGCCCACATGGCTAAGGACGGCAGCTGAGCAGACGGTACACGGGGCACCACACTGCCAAGCTGGCCTTGCCCTGCTGTGGCTGCTCACATTGGGGCTGTCCATTGCTCAAGGAGGCTGTGGGAGCGCTGTCACCCTGGGACACACTCGTCTTTGTGCAGAATGCCTTTCTACCCATGCCGCACCTTGTGAAGGGAAAAGGTCCTGACGCAGAAGGTGGCCAGCTCCATGGTGTCCAGTAGGGTGACCTGGATGAAGCCGTAAGTCTCTGTACCTCGGTTAGGCCAATACTGATCACACTTGATCTGTGTCAGATGAGGGGAGAAGAGTCAGGAAGGCTAACCACTGCCTTGGGGGCTGCGGGGCAGGCGCTGGGCCAGGCTCTGCCTGTGCCTTACCCGGGATTTCTCCTCCAGCCGTGTCATCATGACCACAGTGGCTGACCGCTGCTCCCATACCATCCGCCAGAAGTCCCCAAAGGTCTCAGGCAGGGGTCCCTGTGTGGCGATGTATGCATTCTGCCGACGGTAGCCGTCCACATAGTTGGCATTGATGTAATCACTACCCACGATGCCTGCAGCCGGGCAGGATGCCAGGAACAGCTTTGTGGGAGCTGCCCAACTCATCCTCCAACCACCCAATGCACGTGTGACCACTGTGGGGATGGCCCTCGTGGCTCTGTCATGCCAGCCCTGCAGCCACCTGGAGCTGGATCTCTCTACTGGGTCCACTGTGGCCGTGTCTCCTGTTCGTCATACACCTGTCACTATGGCATCTCTTCCCCAAACGGTGACAATCCACAGCACATGCTGACACAGGCTGGGCAGAGCCCACCACACATGTGCAGGTCCCCTACCTTCGAGAGGCTGCAGGATGACACGGGAATGGTCGTAGGCGATGACGTTGGCGTAGCGGTTTTTCGGCTTGTTGGCCTCCAGGTTTGAATGTTCCCAGGTGAACTGCTGCCCAGGGTCGATGGACTATAGGAGAAGGGCGGGCTCAGACATGGCAGGGTTGGGGTGCTGGGTCAGGTGAGGCCCTAAGTGACCCCAGCTCACCTCATACTCCTGTGAGAGCTTGAGACTGTCATTGGCTTTGAGTCTCTCCATGTGTTCAGCCATGTCTGCGATGGGGATGGGTGGGTGGCTGAGCATGCCTGTGGGAAAAATGGGTTGTGGGGTCAGTGGGCAAGACTGGGGTGGTGCCCGCAGTGCCCAACTGCAGGATGAGGCCTGTGATGTCCTGGTCCCCCACACTGTCCAGGGCTCCAAGGTCCCAATGTCTTGTGGCAGAGACAGAGAAGTAGACAGAGCTGGCGCCGCACAAAAACGCAGTCAGTGCCTGTGACCTTGCCCTTCCCAGGACCAGAGAGGGGGCAAGAGGTCCCCCAGACAGGAGCAGTGTGTGTTATGTGTGTGTGATGTGCTGTCCCTGGCTCCCATGTGTCCTGAAGGTGGCTGAGGTCTCACGCCCTGGTGTGGAGATCCATCGGACTCCAATCTGCATTCCAGGCCACGCCAACAGGTCAGCCAGGAGACTGAAGGGTGGTGGGCAGCTGCCAGCTGCTCTGAGATCCCCCAAGAGGTCTGTCAACTCCTCAGTGGCTGCCTGTCATCAGGCGGGGCATGGCCACATCAGCCAGCCCAGGGCAGGCGCCAGGGCCACAAGGTCAGTGGGAAGCACAGAGTGAACACACACACAGGTGCCAGGACAGGGCCAGCAAAGAAGGAACAGAGATGGAGACGTCCCAAGTGGTCCCGACTTCCCGCCTGAAGGGGTTACCGAGGCCCAAACCCACAGGGATGGCAGACAAGTTGACCACAGGGAGAAGGTGACCATGGCAGCAGCTGTCTGTGGGGACTCATGGTGACAAGTGGCCATAGCTCTTCTTTCAGATTTAATTCTGAGATCTTAAGACCTTAGGGTCATCTACCTGTGTATCCCTCCCTCATGCTGACCTGGTGGGGGGAGGGTGTCCCTACAGAGAAGGGATCTAGGGGATAGTAGATGCTGAGGGATAAAGGAGATATACATGGGCCACATCAGGAGCTTCCAGGAAGATAAATTATCTGCTAACTTCTGGGGGAGTCTCCCTAGAGTTGTGAATGTCTGCTATGAAACTCAGGGTGATATGCCACTGGAAAAACACAGCAGATGTCAGACTTAAACTCAAAACCCTCACTGGAGCTAGGGACAGGGGCAGCGAGAGAGAGAGAGAGAGAGAGAGAGAGAGAGAGAGAGAGAGAGAGAGAGAGAGAGAGAGAGAGAGAGAAAGGAAGTGTCTGCAGAGGAGCAGAGGAGACACAGAAGGCCCAGAGTGCACTGCAGCGCAGCGGGCATCGGTTAAGTATGAGGCTGTCTACCAGCTGTGGGCCTGGGAAGTCAGCAGCCACGGAGACAAACTCAGGGTGTGCTAACACCTCCGAAGACCCTTGAAACCCTACTCCCGAGGGCCATTACGAGACGGAGGGGAACAAAACCGCTGCCTTTCTGCCTGACCCATTTTGATTTTGACTTTTTAGGCTGCCACAGAAGGGGCTCGAGAGCAGCACCCCCACCCAGCTGCCTCCCACCCAGCGTCAGCACACACCTGGTGTCTGGAAGTTGATGCGCCGCATTTCCACAGGGTCCTTTGGGTGATGGGGCGCGAGGTCAGCATTGTTCAGCAGGCATTTGGTGCGGGGCTCAGAGTCCTTGCGTTTACTTTAGGAGAGCAGGGGAACAGATGGCCCAGTGTGGAAGGGGCCATTTACACTGACTCCTAATTTTATGGAGCCTTGATCCCACACTGAGCCTCCCTAGCTGAGCCCCAAATCTAGACAAAGCCTCAACCCCAGATGAACTCTGATCCCAGCTCCACCCACCAACATCCTCCTGCCTCAGAGCAGTCCTCACCTGTCGGGTTTGCTGTCCACAGGCAAGATGCAGGAAGAGAAGAACATCAAGTCAGAACGTGCAGGTCAGACAGTGTCCTGTCTGTGACTGTGGTGGCTTCACAACCCCGCTGACCCCCAGTCTCTGGCAAGGGTGCTCACAGCAGTAAGGTAAGATATGGCGGTCCCTCACCTAAGCAGTCAGTTCTATGCCCCACACCTCCCAGCAATCACGCAGCCTGCGAGGCCTCCCATGCTCTGCCTCCTGCCCCAGAGCTCACTTCTTGTACAGCAGGATGGCAATCACAATGCAGATGATGAAGACCACAGCCAGCACGGGCCCAATCACCCAGATGAGGCCTTCCTCGCCGTCAATGATGGGCTGGGGGTCCGGGTTGTCCAGCTGGAAGGGGTCTGAGAAGGGACTGGCTGCAAAGGTCTGGAGAGTCAGCGGCAGGGGAAGGGCTGCCATGAGTGCTGGTCATAAAATGACGCCGGATTCCCTGACCCTGACCCTGACCCCGGCTGCTCTGACTCCTCCGGCCTCCCTGCCTCCCTCTGCAGCTGCCACTCTCAAGGTGTCTAGGGGAAAACATGAACGATGGGCTTCCCCTACTGCTGTACTCCTATTCATCCTTCAAAGCCTCTGCTCCAAGGTCTTTCCCTCCAAAAGATGAGCCCTTGGGACCTCCTCTGCCCTAAGTCCCTCCCTATCCAGGCCTGACCAATTGAGAGCTGATGAGGTCTGTGCTGGGCTTTGGGAGTCAATCTGGGTCACTCTCACTGAGAGGTCACCTTGTCTGTCCATCAGGCTAGTGGGATGTGGGCAGCACCATGAGGACTCACAGGCTCATTCTTCTGTAGCACAGCAAGTACAAAGAGGACATAGCGGTGGCCTGGCTCCAGGCCTCGGTTGTCAAAGCCGCCGTATTGCTTCTGGTTCCCCGGATGGAAGACGGCCGGCAGGATGGAGAACCGGGCGGCGATGTAGGGCCGGGGTACCTCCAGCTGGCGAGAGTGCCGCAGGCTGCGCCTCTGCAGCCTGGAGATGTCCTGGATGAGCTGTGGAGACAGCAGCACGATGGCTCAGAGCTCCTGGGGGCCGTGCACAGGCCCAGGGCTGGGGCGGGACACTGGCCTCACCTCCTCCAGATCCATGTCTTCAGGACTACCCAGCAGGATCGGGAACTGGCCACCACGGGACTTGCGCAGTGGGACCATCACGATGAAGTAGTTCCTGTGGAAGGAGCTCCGGTGACACCAGTCCCCGGCCCATGCAGTACCCACAACAACCCCACATCCTGGTTCTTGGCTGCAGGCCTTCTGCTAACTTCACGGCGTTCTAGCTCTTAAAACTCCTATGTACCCCTCAAAGCCCAAGTCTCAGTGCCCGTGTATTCTTACACCTCTCCTCCCCCCGCCCCGTTCCCTGCTCCCAGGAAGTACCTCTAACTCTTCCTTAAAGATCCCTTGCAGCCACCCTCCTCCCCCACCAGCCTTGAAGCACAGGATCAAATCCTCACAGAGGCACAAATGCTGCCCAGTAAAGGGTCAGGTTTTGTGGGGGACAGTCCATGAGGTAGGTCCTTTGACTGTTACAGCCTCACAAAGTGAGAAGATTCAAGTACAGAGGCAGTGTGCGGCCTCGTCCAGTCGCACAGCGGGCCGACAGCTAGGGGAACAGGGTCATGAGAGAAAGGGCGGGCGTACTGCACAGTCACAGGGCTTTGTCCATCGGGAAGGTAGACCACGATGAAGCCGTCGCTGTCCGGCTTCGGGGCAACACTAGGTTTGCCGCTGAGCATGTTGAAGGCTGTCCTGGCAGTGACGGTCTGCTGCAGGCCACCCAGGCTGCTGCCACGGTTGGTGAGCACGAAGTTATAGAAGGTATGTGGCTTGAGGTGTGTGATCAACTTCTTGGTGGTTCGGCCATCCACATCCAGTGTGAGCCCATTGTATTGGATCTGTGGGTGGGGCTGGCTCAGCTTGGCGCTCAGAGCCTAGCCACCCAGGGGAGCCTCAACCTCAGAATGCTCACAATGAGCTCAAGATGCCTGTCCTGGGGACAAACCTTGGAAAGTCCAACTAAGTCTTGATCCTAGACGCTCAGCCTTGCCTAAACCCTGAACCCAGTCTGAGGACCAACCGACTGTTACAGGCTGGGTGCCTACCCCACATGAAATCTTGGCTGTACTGGAACTCTCGGCTGGGTACCTGTCTAGACTGGGCTGCAATGGGGGCCCCATTGCCCCCGACAGAGCCTCAATCCCAGGTAGACCCAACGCTGACTGATTCTCTTCAGTCTCAAACCTGTCCCAGATTCTTCCTTGACTTCAAAGGGAGCCTCAAATCTCATGCTACACAGTGACTCCTGACTGATCCTAGACAGGAGCTCGGCTCTCCCGGGCCCCGCCCACCCAGCAGGAGCTCGGCTCTCTCCGGGGCCCCGCCCACCCAGCAGGAGCTCGGCTCTCCGGGGCCCCGCCCACCCAGCAGGAGCTCGGCTCTCCCGGGCCCCGCCTTCACTGCTGTACCTTATAGGGCGTGGGCGAGTTGTAGTTGTCAGGAAACTCCCAGCTCAGCAGCACTGATGTCTTCATGATCATCTTCACCTTGAAGTTCTTGGGGGAGACTGCATCCGGCAGCAAGCGGGGAGAGAGAGAGGAGAGGCCGAGTGAGCACAGGGCGAGGGCCGAGGGGCGCGTGGGGCGGCCCCTGTCGTCCCTGCGGTCCGCTGTGCCCTCGGCCTTCCTGCCTGGCCCGGCCCTGCCTGCCCTGTCCCCAGTGCCTGCTGCTGCTGCTGCTGCTGCTGCTGTTGCTGCGGAGACGGCGCTGCTGCGGAGAGAAGCGGGAGGGGCGTGGCCTCCGGGGCGTGGCTGCCATGGGCGTGGCCGCCGAGCCGCATCCCACCTGTGCCGACCGGAGCCTCGGGCGCCTGGGCTGAGTCCGCGGAGGCCGAGACTTACCTGCGGGGAGGGACGGGCCGGGGCCGGGGCGGCGCCTACCTGGGTCCCGCGCGAGCTTGTAGCGCAGCGGGGGTGAGAAGGGGCCCGGGCCACGGCGCGTGTGTGCGCGTACGCGCAGCTCGTAGGCCGTCTCTGGCCGCAGCCCCCGCAGCGTGAGCGCAGTCTCGGCCCCGGGCTCGGCCGCAGCCGCCAGCTCCGTCTCGGTCGCGGGCCCTTGGGCGCCGGCCTCCCGCACGGACACCGTGTACTTGACGATGGCGCCGTTGCGCTCGGCGGGCACGGGCGGCAGCCAGCGTAGCAGCACGGAGCCCGCGGACGCGTTGCCTGCGGCGCCCAGGATCTGCGGGAAGCCGCCCGGGGCGTCCTCGGGGATGCTCAGCGCCGCCGCCGCCTCCTCGCCCAGCCCCGCGCGGCCGCGCGCCGCCAGCCGGAACACGTAGGTGGCGCCCTTGTGTGCAGGCGCTGCGAACCGCCGCTCCCACGCCGCTAACTCCAGCGTGGCCGGGGCCGCGTCTTCACGCCCGAACTGCAGGCGGTAGCCGAGCACAGGATCCTCAGCCACGTCCGCGGGTGGCTCCCAGCGCGCCAGCAGGCTGCCCTCGGGGGTCTGCTGCACCGACAGGGTGGGGCGGCCCAGCACTGCCAAGAGACACAGAGATAGACGGTCAGCTTCTGGGCATGCCTCCAGCCCTGACCAAGTCCCCAGGACCCTTAAGGTCTAGGGGTTTTTTTTTTTGTTGTTGTTGTTGTTAGGGTTTCTTTTTTGGGGGAGAAGGGGACAGGTTTTTTTCTGTGTAGCCCTGGATATCGTGAAACTCACTGGAACACACTGAGATACCTCTGTCTCTGCATCCCAAATGCTGGGATTAAAGACGTGCACTACCACTGCCTGGCAAGGTTTAGTTTTTAGAGGTGCGTTTTAGGAAGGGCTTCTTTTAAGCAAAGGCTTGGATTTCAGGGTCGAGCACGAGAACATTTTTTGGGAATCTTTTCAGCACTGGAAGCCTGACTCCCACACCGTAGCTGAGAGCGAGCAGTCGAATGAGTAGTGTCCAGGCAGAGGTAACGCCTGGTAACGCCTACCAGGATACAGACAGACACTGGTCAGCAGTGTCTGGAGCCTGGAACCTCTGAGAAGCACCCATGCCTTTACACTCTGGGGTCCACCTGCCTTGTGTTTCTTTAAACTTCATAGTCTTCAGAATCGTGAGAACTGCTTGGTGCCTTGTGGAGCCAAAGGCGGTGCAGTGGGTAGTCTCATACCTGCTCCCTTGGTCACCACCACCTTCGGCTTGCTGCGAGCGCCATCGCCTTTCATGGTGTACGCGGCTACTGTGATAGAGTAAGCAGTCTCAGGCTGTAAGTTCGTGATCACCATTTCCTGTGGGTGTGGATGGGGTGGGGTGTGTCAGGCACGGGGCAGGCTCTGCCTACCCTCTTCCCCTAAGACAAAGACCAGAGTGATGCCTCCAGTCCAGGGCAGACATGCTGGTGAGTGAGCGCATGCACAGGCCACAGCATGCAGTGTCTACACTCCAGTCGGCAACACACATCCTGGGCCACGACGTCACCACCAGGTCCACAGTGCCTATTCCCATGGTGGCAGCCACCAGCGTAGTGGAGACACTTAAGCCTCTTTGCAGCCCACCAGGCTGTCCTGCCCAGTGCCTCTGCATGGCGTGGCCTCCCTCTGAGCCCACTGATTATCAGACATGCCCACAACCAGCTTGAGAGTTTTGAAAGCCAGTTATGAAGCGCAGCCATCTAATGCTAAGACACGAACTGCAAATGTCCACACTGAGAAGGCAGGAGAGGCTGGTTTCAGAGAGGGAGTACTGTGTCAGCCTCACCCTTCCTGGACCACCCTGTGCTCTGAGCTCTGACAGTGTGATGGCACTCTGGGGTGCTAGCTCACACTGCACCCCAGACAGGGTGTGCAAGCGCATTGAATCCTGCTGCCCTCCGACATAGCCCCTTCCTGAGCCCACAGCACAGACTGTGTCAACTCTACAGTGGTGACATGTCTTGTGAGCGCGCGCTCGTGCACACACACTCACACCGCATGCTTGGCAGCTGAGTCCTCAGGAGCACAGGCAGGAAGGAAGGACAGAGGGTCTCCCCTGGGTCCTGAGAAAGCTCTACAGGGCCCAAGTCAGGTCAGTGGCAACTTTAGACCTTCTGCAGAGCCCTGTCTTTGACATACAGGCAACTGCACTCTGCTCTGGGGCCACCTGACTGCTCTGGTGTAGCAGCCTGGCAGCTGTCCTTCCCCACTGTGGGTCCGTCAGAAACTATGGAGGGTATGAAACACAGGGGAGAAGACTTCACAGTGCGGAAGGACGGATGGACGGACGGACGGACGGCAAGATGGCTCGGAAGACTACTTACGTATTCAGCAGTGTCGTCCATCTCCCACTGAGCGGGAGGCAGTGGCAGGGGAGAGAGGAGGGACGTGAGAGGAGGGCCAGCAGCAGAGTGGGGAGCAGAGAGGAGATAGTGCCCAGGCACCCTGCCACCCCAGCCATGCCCGCCCACCTGGGCATCTGCCAGCATGATGTCCTTGATGCGCGGTGGCCCGCGGGCCTCGGCGCCTTCCATTCGCACATAGTGGACCTGGTAGCCGCGGATCTGCCCGTGCTGCCGGCCGGGCGTGGGCGAGCGCCACAGCACTCGGATGGCCGTGGCGTTGAGCGCCTCCGCCTCCACCTTCCGCGGGGGCGCGCTGGGCACTGGCGGGCAGGAGGGGGGCGGCGGGGCTGTTACCGGGGCGCCAGGCCCTGCCCCGGGCCAGGGTCCTGGGCAGTTGCTGGCCCGGGAGGGCATGGCCCCCTCCAACCCCAACGTTCTCAGGACCTGCTGCTGTACCACACAAGGACCAAGTGCGGTCCCCTCTCCGAGGCCCATTCTTAGTACCCTCTAAACTGATGCACATCTCTGCGGTCTACAGATGGGGAAACTGAGGCCTGGAAACTGAAATCCATGATCCCAGGCGATCACAAAGCTGGGACACACTAGCAATCGGTCCAAACGCAGCACAGTCCCCTGGTCTGCTAGGCTGAGAATTTTTTTTTTTTTCCCAGTTTGTCATCAGGTCCGCTGACAAACTCCTTCCCCGCCTGCACTGGGCACTGACAGCACTTTGCACGTCTGGCCCCACCACTCTTCAGCTCCTAGTGTGTAGCCCACATTAGCCCATCATGTTCCCATTTCAAACTACCTGGACCCTAGCAGGCCACCATGGGTGTCTGCTGGAGGTGGCCACCTTGGAGAGGCCCGCTCCTGGCTTCCTGGCTCCCTCTCTGACCCCAGTCTGTGGGCGGGTGCAGCCCTGGGTGGAGCCAGGGCAGGTGCTTACCGTCTTCGTCGGTGCGGACGACCACGGGCGAGCTCTCGGGCCCTGGTCCCACCTCTGTGTAAGCCACGGCGGTGACACGGTACTCCGTCCATTTCTCCAAAGCTTCCAGAAGGATCTGAGTGGTGGTCGGGGGTATGTTGTTCACCTCCTTGGGGTCCGGGTCCTCTGAGCCCAGCGGTCGGTAGCGGACGCTGTAGCCCACCAGGGCCCCGTTGTGAGTTTCTGGCGGTGGCGGGCGCCAACTTACCAATATGGCCGTGGAGCGCAAGCTGGTGCACTTAACGTCTTGAGGGGGGGCTGACGGTTCTATTGGGGAGAGCGCGGGGGCGGGGAGGTGGGATGGGCGGGGAGGGCGGGGACAGAAGATGGGAAAGAGAAAATAAAGATGATAACAAAACAGAACGAACCAAAGAGAATCGAACCCAAAAGAAGCGGGTGTCAAAGGGGAGATGGGCGGGTGGGTGGGCGGGGCCGGGAGGGCTGGCCAAGAACTGCTGCTAACCGAGGAAAGGTGACTGCCAGGTGCACAGTAGGTCTCGAGACAAGGGTGGTGAAGGCTCTTGCTGCTGGGCTCCACTAGATGCCTGAGACCTACTGTGTGTTATCAGATACCTACTGTGTGTCATGAATGTAATATAGGCTTCGTGGAATAAAGAAAGCGGTTACTGAGCACCTCCTTTCTTCCTGGCTCTATAACGATGGACGCCACAATAGAAGTCCCACATACTAAGGACCTACTGTGTGCCAGTTGTTTGCTACAGACTTTACCAAATAATCATTTTCCAGATTCCTACTATGTGCCTGGCATCACAAGGGTAGTCATACTAAGCACCTACTGTTTGCTAAGACATGTGCCGTGTCCTTTGGAGAATGGCAGAATCCTATTTCTTGCATACCTACTATAGGCCGAGCACACAGCAGGAACTCCATACAGTAATACACAAAGGGATGAACTTAGCTGGACACCTGCTATGTGCCAAGCACTGTGACAAGGACTACAACTGAAGCTCTAGAAACTGAGCACCTACTATGTGCCAGGCACCTCACAAGAGCTTCAAAGACTAGAAGCAAAATCGCCTATTGCCTTTATACCTACTGCGTGCTCAGTACCATGCCAAGGAAGGAGAAGCCCTATACACAGGTACATATTAAATGCAAGATGTTTGACAAGCGCTTCATAGAATAAGACAGAGGCATGTGCTACTGAAGGCCTACTATGTGCTGGGAATTTACCAAGGAGATTAGCAATCAGATAACAAGATCCTACTATTCGCAAGTATCACACCAAGGTGTCTTAACAGCAGATTTACTTAGTCCCTGAACATTTACTGCGTGCCTTGCATGGTGCTGAAGTATCTTGGGGTTAAATATTTTTAGTGTTTGTCTATTTACTGAACACCTGAGTCCTGCCTGAGGCCATCCCAGCAGCCAGCTCCATACACCACTGTCATCTTGGCCTTATTCAAAAATGGGTGTCTTGAGTACCTAATGTGTGCCTGTTTGCATGCCAGGTGTTTTCACATAGCAATAATAGAGGAGCTAAACATATCCTGTAAACAACACCTACTGTGTTTTGTGCATTGTGCCAAGTCCCTGAATACTGAACATTCGCTGTGTGCCGGCTCCATTATACAGTAAGCACTTGCTGTGTGTTATTGGCTATATCAAAAAGTCAGACTGCAAAAAGTAGATCACCTACTGTGTGCCAATACTGTGCTAGAGGCTCTACTGAAGAGAAGGCTCCATACTTTAAATACCTACTGTGTGCTAGACTATGGACTCTATAGAATATCAAGAACTCTTACATATTAAGCACCTACTGTGAGCTGGGCCTGAGCTAACAGTCCCCACATATTAAGCACATACTATGGGCCAGACACTAGGCTAATAATTCCTGCATATTAAACACCCATTGTGTGCATGACGTTGAGCTAACTATATATACATATATATGTATACACACACACACACACATTTCCTACAGTGTGCCAGACACTGGTCTAGTAGTACCCACACATTAAATACTTCCTATGTGTTAGGCACTGACTGGGCTAACAGTGAGCATACATTAAATTCCTACTATATGCCAGGCATTATACCAGGGGCTTTATTGAAAAACAAGAACAATCTTCACATATTAAATACCTAGTATGTGGGCACTGGATTAACAGCTCCCACAGAAAATACACCCACTGTATGCCAGACATTGGAGTAATTGTCACTACATATTAAATGTCTACTATGTGTCAGGCACTGGGCTATTATACCCTGTGAAACATTAAGAGCTCTCATTTCTTAGGCACCTACTGTGTGTCAGGAACTATTAGGAGCTTTAACTTAAGCGCCTGTGGTGTGCCAGTTCAGTTTATAGAGACTTTATTGAGTTCTAGCCTGCACACATGAAGTACCTACTGTGTGTCAGGTGTCATGATCTGACACTAGAATGGTTGCAGTGCCAGGGCCTGGGCAGACACTGTACTGAGCAAACCCTGATTCCTTTCAGACCAATAAGGTACAGATATGAGCACCTGCTGTGTATCAAACACCAAGCCAGCTTCCTTATAGCAAGGGAGACCGAGTGCTTAAAGTGTCTGAGGAGGCTTGCAGAACTGTTGAGCCCTATGTGCTAGAGACCTACTGTGCATCTGGCATCAGATTTAGCTTGTCTCCAATGGCTGAAGGCTTTCATTTATGATTATGTTATGATCTATATTTAAACTTCAACCAACTCTAAAGGAGAACCTACTAAGTGTTGGGGAGAACATCAGGACTTTGCTCACAATGGCATCCCTACCTACAGTGTAAATCAAGGGCCCTGGGGAACACCTGTAACCCTACTATGGGCCAGAGGCTAGCCTGTGGAAATTGATAATATATGCATGCTATGCACCTACTGTGAACTCAGCACCCTTATGGGGCTTCAAACTGGTCCCAACACTGGCTATCTGTGGCCTTGTCTGCTGGACATGAGGAAGACCCCCACACTTGACCCACAGGTACTCAGCCATCATTCCTAAACCCTGCCTCTGGCCAGAGACAGGAAACCCAGCTCCAAAGCCCACTGGTATGGCTGCTGGGATTAGTTGTACACCTACTAGGTGTGACTCTACCCTTTGCACTGATGCATTAGCTCTGAATCCTCGTGGAAGCCCAGGGGCAGTGAAACAGTCTCAGAAAGAGCAGGCGATGACTAAAGAGCCCATACACAGTTCAGACTCAGGCTTGGCTGTCGGTTATGGTGATCTGGCCTTGAGCTGGGGGCCACAGACCCTGCCTGTACGAATGGCAGATGGACCCGCACCTGCAGGCATTCTGCCCTGGCTAACTGGGCACGTCACCTGCCATACCTGACTGGCATCTACTTGGTGTTGCTGTGTGCATTTCCTGACCTTCCATGCTGGAACCTAGAATCAATCACAGCTTTGTCCTCAAAGATGGTGGCTGCTGTGGGCCTGGGAATGATCTCTAGCTCCCCTTCCTGAACACTAGACAGTAGCCATGATATGGAGTGGGGCCCATTTCTTGACCAGTCACCCCAAACCAAAGTGCCCAGGGGTGGGGGGTGGGGAGTCCAGCCAGGGCGATGGAAACAAAATAAGCCACTGGGAGGAGGTGCTGGAAGGTGCTTCCACTGCGGACGGGAGGGAGGTGAGGTCATAAAACCAAACCAAAATAATAAAACAAAGAAACGAGAGTGATGGTGGCGATGATGGAAAAAATCATAAAAGAAAGACAGACAGACAGACAGACGCCTCGCAGAGACGCCTGGTCTTTACCTACCTTCCACTCCTTCAAGCGCTAACTTAACAGACTTTCTTACGAGAGGGAACGGACGGCGCCGCGCTGGCTACAGGGCTATGAGCTCTTGGTGACCCACAGCCGGGACAGCCACTCTGCAGCTCCCGGCTGGTGGGGGACAGCGGGGCCTGGGGATACCCGCAGTGGCCAGCGGGCAGACCTGCACCTACCCTTGACAGCCCTGGGGACACGCCTGGCCCTGGGTCTCGGGGTGAGAAGTGGGGAGCCTGCTCCCCACTTCCTGTCCTGGGCCGCCCTGGAACACACATGGCTGGGCCGAAGACGCTTTCTGGGTGACCTCAGAGGTCATGACCTTCACAATCCAGCCCAACCTGCGTGGTGTCTCGGGAGGGGACATGATGGAGGCTGGACAAACATGTATGGCATCCAGTCAGGGTGGTTTGGCGGTTCCTCTGGGCCAGCCGTGTGGCCCAGAGCAGGCAGGTGACACGCAGGGTGGGCCGTGTTTGTGAGTCGCTTGAGACCGACTGATACTCACCTGTGGGCCACCTCTACTGGCCACTCGGTGGCCCCAGGCCACGGGCCACCCTCACTGACCTCCACCTGACAGTGACTGCCTGGGAGCCGCCTGGGGCTCAGTGCGGGGAAGGGGGCAGGCAGAGGGGGGCGGGCGGGCAGCAGGAGCAGCTCTCTGTGGCCCTTGTCCTCAGAGAGCCTCGGGCCCAAGTCTACATTACTCTTGAGGAACCCAAGACCCATGTGGAAGCACATGGGGGGTGAGGGGCACCATGCTGCAGATGCTGAGGGGGCAGGGAGGAGCTAGGAGCCTCAGCCACAGAGGCTGTGGAGGCCAAGCTGAGCAGAGCAGGCGGGTGTGAGGCCGCCCCAAAGGGGCCAGGAGGGCTAAGCGGAGTGGCTGGAACAGCAGTGGGAACATTAGGGTCACCAAGTAACAGGGACAGGGAAGCAGGCCTGACCAGGGACCCTGTATCAGGGGCCACACATGCCCCCCAGAACTGGTATGGCTCTGAGCAACTGGGCCACTGGACCTGTCTTGAGGCTTCTAGAGCCATGGCCCTTGTGAGGTGAGAGCCGCTGAGGAGGACCTGATAGTAGCTGTCATCCTGGGCCCTTGGGGGATTCTGGGGACAGGACTGGTCCTATGGTCAGGGATAGTGAAAGGAACCAGTGGCCGACTGGCCATTCTGTGCTGGTCTTATCCCCCCTGGGGAGAACCATCCTGCTCTGGGGAAACTGAGGCACGGCAGGCAGACATGGCCAAGGCTGAGGCAGGCCAGGCGGGAGGCACCCCCCGACCCCGCCCCTGAGCTTAGGCCGGTCAGTAGCCACCGCACCCCCCTCCCCAGGGACAAGGTGCCAAGAGACACGTACTGGCCTGCAGCGTGCGCTGGCGCACGACCGCGGTGAAGGCGCCCAGGCCCTGCGGCGAGCGAGCCGCCAGCCGGAACGCATACTCCGTGTTGGGCTTGAGGTCCTCCACCACGAAGGCTGTGGTTGGGTCAAAGGTGCGCCCCATCTGAGAACAGGGCGGGTGCGAGTGGATGGAGGGGCACAGGGACAGACATGGGGACATACACAGAATGGAGGCAAGGTGGACAGACAGAATGGATGGGAGAGATGGAGAGCAGGGGCCGAGTCAGGAACCAGGGTTGTCTGGAGGCCATGGTGGCCCACGTGTCTCCTCCAACCCAGCTGTTCCCTCCCACCCACCACCCACCCAGCCCAGGTACCTCACGGCCTCGGTCGCCCTCCCGGAAGAGCAGTTCATACTTAATGACACTCTCCTGCCTTGGCGCACTCCACGAGAGCCCGATGCTCGTCTCTGACTTGGCCTCTGCCCGCAGGTTCATGGGCTGGCCAGGCACTGGAGGAGAAGCACACAGGAGGGAGAGCGGGTGGGGACGGTGGGTGAGCCTCCGCAGGCTACCTGACTCACGGAGAACTCAAACCAGACTGCCTGTGGCTCAGGATGCTTCCAGAACCAGCCAGTATTTGGACTCTCCAGAGAACACACCTCTGAAGTCACCTCCCACCCTCCTCTTCCTGCAGGGAGGCCCTGCTCGGGTGTGCCACCCTTCCTCGTTAGTGCAAGGAAGGACACGGACACAGACTGCCTGGGGCTGGGCATTTATTTTCGCCCATTCTTCTGATGGAGTCTCACCATGTAGGCCAGGCTGGCCTGGCATCTGGTGGGTAGACCAGGCTAGCCTCAGACTCCCACAGATCTGCCTGCCTCTGCCCCTCCCCAGTGATGGGGTTCAAAGTGTGTACCCCTTATGTCTAAGAAAGACTACTGCAACAGTAATGGCAGCCAGTGACTCGGGAGGGGCTGGCAACCACCATAAACAGGCGAGCGGTCGTGCGGGGGCCTCCCGCTCAGGCCCTGTCCTGTTTTTGACTAGCACAAGCCCACGGCAGCAGTGTGGGGGCCCACGGCAGCAGTGTGGGGGCCCACGGCAGCCCTCACCTCCCTGCTGTGTCTTGACCTGGATGGGGTCTGACAGTGGCCCGTCGCCCACCGAGGTAAAGGCGAGGACTCGTACGGTGTAGGTCTCATCCTCCAGCAGGCTGCCCACGGTGGTCAGCAGGCTGTCATCCACATTATGCTTCTGCCAGTTGCCCACTGGGTGCTCGGGCTCCATGGTGTAGTAGACGCGGTAGCCTCGGATCAGCCCATTTGGCTCCACGGGTTCCTCCCACTGCACGATCATGGTGGTGGCGCTGAGCATGCGCGCCTGAACGTTCCTGGGAGCGCTGGCTGGCGCCTGCTCGCCTGTGCGGGTGACCACTGACTCGCTGGGGGGACCCTGGCCGATGGAGTTAACGGCTGACACCCAGATCTCATACTCGGAGTTGGGGCTCAGGCCGCCGATGCTGTACCGTGTGGTGGTGATGTCCTCTTTAATCTGATACGGCCCATCCTGGCTCTTGGACTTATACTCAATTACATAGTAGGACACCGGGTCGGGGTTGCCTGAGTCCCATGTGACAGTGATACTGGTGGCGGTGTTCTCCGTCACCACGGGAGTCCCAGGGGCTTTGGGGAGAGCTGCAGGAGAGAGGCAGGGTGACTCAGGAGCTGCAGTTTCCTCAGCAAATCCCCAGGCCATCTCATCCCATCAGTCATATTTTCAAAGCTTTAAATAAACCTTTATTAGGACATAACTACAACACTGTTAATGTCTGACTTTCACCTGCCATGTCAGCGGGAGTGGGCACAAGAGAAACTAAAAGTTCCTCTAAGGCTAAAAAGTATTTACTTCAAGAAATGAAAATTCCAGGACTTGGGGTAGCCCAAGCTAGCCTTGCTGGCACTCACTATGTAGCTGATGGTGGCTTTGCTCTGAACTCCTGCCCCACCTCCTGAGTGCTGGGGTGATGGGCACGGACCAGCAGGACAGTTATCTCAGGACTGTCCTGAGAGGCTGAGGCAGGAGGATGGTGATTCAGGCCAGCCCGGGTTACACAGTAAAGCCCTGTCCTGCCCAAGTCTGTGCAGCCCTGACCCATCTCTCTGTGGTTCACTCTCAGCACACGTGGCTTCCTGGGCTCCACACTTGCTATCCTCCACACCAACAACAGGATTCCTGGCACATGGTAGCTAACCTGACTAACCTGACCAGAGGCCTGTCAGAGCGGAGGGCACGGCCCTCACATCCATATGCATGACCAGGTAGGGCCACATAATCCCCCCTCCCGCGCTACCTGGGTACCCCTTTCATCCATATCCATCGTCAGGCGTGGCTATGGAAGGCTGCAGACACCTGCTCCCTCATGCGGGAACGCCAGGAGAAGCCCGCTGTCTCTTTCCCCTGCACCTGTCTAGCAACCTTCTTAAATAAACTCTAGTGTGGCCATTGGTCGTCTGGTTTCTTCCTTGCTCTGTGCTAACACAGATACAGCACGGCAGACAGGACTGAGACTCAGAGCACTTGCCCAGTGTCTGGACTCAGTTCATCCTACAACCTCAGTGTTGTCAGAGACGAGAGGTAAGTAAACGTGAGGCCACTTCAAAACACTCCATTTTATTTAAATAAGTGGAGGGCCAAGGACTCATGGGCCCTCAAGCTTGGCCTTGAATTCTCACTGAGAACTCAATACAGCGGGGTGGGTCTTAGTCTTCCCCTGAGCCCCAGGTTCTAGACACAGGCTACCCTCATCCCTCTGTCTGGATCATCTGACTGACCCTGCTAGGAAATGGAGCTTCACTGTGGGGTCCCAGTGCTTGTTGTGCTGCCCTCAAATCTCTAGATCCTTCTACCTGAGCTCCAAAGTCCTGGATCATCCCCAGAATCCCTCCTACACCCTCTAGGTAGGTACACCTGCTGCTTCTCAGCTCTGCCTACCCCATGCCAGGGTCAGGGATGTGTCACATCCACCCATCCACTTACATTTTACAGTGATCTGAGCCACAGCCTCAATCACACCCAGGCTGGACATGGCCACACACGTGTAGTTGGCTGAGTCCTTGACATCCGTGAGTTCTAGAACATTCCGACCCACGGGCATGTCATCCTCGGGTGTCAGGTCCTCGGCCCCCTGCATCCACTTCACGTAGGGCATGGGAGAGCCCACAGCTACACAAGTGATATTCACGTTCCCACCGGGCATGATCTCATGGCTCATGGGCAGGATGGAGAAGCGAGGGGCCACGCGGCGGACTGGGGAGGGCAGGCGGCGGTTTGGGCAGGAGGGTGAGGGCAGGAGGAGGAGGAGGAAAGAGGAAGAAAAGGGGAAAAGGGTAGAAAGCCATTTAAATATAAACAGGGCCATTACAGACCCCAGGTCATTCACTCCCCCAAATGCAAACAGAACAACAAAAAATTAAACCAAATAAATTATAAAAACAAAGTCCAACACAAAGGAAACTTCGAAGGTAGAAACTTCACAAACAGTATAAATCTACCGAGAGTGAGACATGAAGCGCTATCTCATAGCAACAGGGTTTGCCCAACCAGCGGTTGCTGATCGCAGCACAGAAGTACACACAAAAATTTATCGGCAGTTTCTCATCTTTGTGGAGAGATGTGGCTCCAGAGAGAGGCCCCCCACCCCACCTCCTGAGAAGGGGCAACTACCATGGGAGGTTCTAGAAAGTTCTGAGTTCTAGACACACAGGGGGTCGCGCAGACAAGGCTTCCACCCTCCTGGGAAGTGAGGACAGAGCCTGGGAGAAGAAGCACCAGGGAATTCCACGGCCTCCCGATCTGATCCCCCAAGGGAAAGATGAGAAAAATGCTAATGAAATTTTTGTGGTTTTGGGGTGTTAGAAACCCTCCTAAAGCTTGAAGCTTCTGTCGGATTGGACAAGTTTCCATCAATAGATGCAGCTCTCAAAAATCACAAACATCATGCAGAAGATAGAGAGAGAGAGACAGAGAGGGGAGGGGAGGGAGAGAACAGTGATGAGAAGAATGTGGATCTCGGGATGGGGGAGCAGAGATGAGGAGGGGGAGAGAGGGAGGGGAGGGGGGAGACAGAGAGAGAAAAGGAGGAGAGATGGGCACAGGGTCAGAGAGACAGACGGAGGGCCGACCCACTTCAGTGCTGCATGGTGCTCTAGCAGATGCGGTGCAATGTGACCGGCCACATTGCCACATCAGCCCTGGCAGAACCACAGGATATAGAATAGTAACTCATAAGTGAGAATTTCTTAACAGTAAGGAGCCGATGAGCTGGAACATTGGGGACGGGCATGTTTGCTGTGTTCCTTAGAGGGTGGGGATGGATGCCACCTTCTGCAGGGGCCTCTTGGGCTCGGAAGGCAGCAGGACATTTCCAGGGCTCCGTTTTCGGAAGCTGGGTGAGTAGGTTCTAAGGTGGGTGTGGGACCCTCAGGGGGACCTGAGCTTTGAAGAGTAGCCTCTTCCCCAGCCAGGAGTGAGGCTCGGAATGACACCCAGTCAGAGCCTAAAGAAGCCAAGGAGTGAGAGCATGGCCTTGGGTGTGTGAAGACTCCCTGACAGACTTTAAGTCCCAACCTAGGAGGGCGCACGAAGGTCACTGTCACGCTTTGCCTCTGTCACACGGTTCTAGGGGACAGCCTCAGTGAGGGGACTTGCCATGAACTGCTGTTAAGTTTATTTAACGGGTTAATCTGCTCTGCTGAGGGGGGAGAAGTCAGCGTGGGCCATCCCTTCCAGTCTGGCCTTTTAGGTGGACATCCCAAGTTGTTTCCCCAAAACCAAGTGGAAGTCAAAGGAGACGGACAGGGGTACCACTGAGGAGGGAATGAAGGTCCGCGGGCTGGAGCCCTTCAGAAAACGTAGCCCCACAAAAAGTCCAGAGTCATGGAGGAGAGGAAATGGGGGGGAGGGGTAGGGAAGATATGGGGCCATGCAGGCAGGGGTGAGGTGAGGGGCGGGGATGAGGGAGGCACAGTTCCGACAGGGCTGGGTGGAGGGTGAGGAGCAGGGGGCACCGGGGTCCAGCCGGCCACCTGCTGCCAGCATCCAAAGCGAGGCTCAGGGTGGGAGATGCTGAGGCTGCGTTGTCATGGAAACGGAATGAGTGGGAATGAGTGTGGAGAGGCTAATTAATCCAGGACAGAAAACGGCATTTGGGGTCCAAACCAAAACCAGGATGGAGTAGGGGAAGAGCAACAAATTTCAAAACCATAAAAAAGCAAAAACTGAAATCTAAAGACCAAACGTAAGTGTCTTGAAAGAAAACACTGAAAGCAAGGGTAGAAACGTGGAATGGGTGTGGGGCTGAAAATCGGGGTCTGAACACAGGAGGGCGGTGGCTGCCCCGGGGAGATGCCCGGCCCCTCCCCATCAGCAGAACACAGCATCTGGCCTTGCCACCCAGCACCCTAGGGGCGACAGTCCCCAGAGAAGGCTTCCTCAGAGCAGACCAATCCAGATCAGAACCCCATTTCTCTAGACTCCCCTGAACCTTGCTCAGGGCACAGTACACGGTTCTGAACCCATATCGGCTGGCAGGGAATGGGCTCTGACAGAACAGATCTAGGTCCACACCCAGCCCAGGCAAGTAGCTGCCAATATTGTTGTCCAGACCCCCAGTGACAAAAGATATGGTTAGTTACCTATCAGTCGCCCACTACTATCGTCTACCATCTCCAGTGGCTATTATCTACCTGTTATATAAATCAATCAATCAACCAACAACTATCTGTTGAGATAGGGTCTTGCTCTGTAGCCCAGGCTGGCCTCCAATACATGGCAACGGTCCAGCCTCAGCCTCCCAAGTGCTGGATGACAGGCTCAGGTACGCTCCTTGCAGCTGTCCACGAGCCAGCCACCGGATGGAGTTCTGGGATGCATTTCGTTCCCCTTGGTCCCATTCAACAAGCCCAGTTTGCAGAGGAGACAGAGGGCCAGAGATGTGATGAAGTTACAATGAGCGGTTGTCAACCTCAAAGCCACCCCGCCAGTTCTCCAGCACTCACACACCAGCAGCAAAGACAGCTGAATGTCCCTTCCTAACTATCTGGGTTCCTTTAAATGTATGTGTGCATCTTTACTGGAGACCCAGAAGAGGGTGAAAGCACTGTCAGGTGAGCCCTGGGCCCTGGCTGAGGGGCATCTGTCATACTCAGGGACCACTGGGGAACAGCTCCTATGCAAATGTGTAGAACCCCTAAAGGAGCAGAGCCCAGAGCTTACATGGCCCACATCAGTCATTGAAAAGAAACAGATGTCTGGTTCCAGAGGCCTTGATCATTGCTAACCCAAACTAAGTTTATGTCAAGGGGTCTCAGCTTCCACAGGTGACCTGAACCAACAGTTTGTGTCCAGGGCTGTGGCTGAAGTGGCACCCTCTATAGGGTAAATGGCCAGCCACTGCCAGTTCAATGACTGGTGGTCATCATTAGATGGCCAGCCACTATCAATGACAGCTCCCATCATTACAAGGACATGTCAATCAGCTACGAGAGATGTCTGGGGCATCCACGAAATGCTGCTCACTGGCCTCTGCAGCCCCTTGTTGGTTTCTATGTCCTTCAAGAAGTGGGTTGGTTTGCCAGAGTCTGCAGGAAGGGTGCTGTAGTCAGGAGGTGGCTCTCATTTCCTCCGGGCACCCTCCCAGCCAGTGGGGGTGACAGCTGATGCTGTGTTCTGCCTAGTCGTGGGCGGTCGCCCACCCGCCTTGTTCCTCCACCCTTGGCTGCAGGCTTGAGGTGCACATTAGGAAATAAAGTGGGCGCCGAGCCCACGGGACGGACAGGCCCCGCGGGACCCCCGCCCCAAATTACCGACCTGAAAGGAGGGTCCAGGCGGGTTATAAAAGGCAACACCAGCCTTGGTCCTCGGCACGCTCCAGCTGGCTCTGGTCCCCAGCGCTTCTGGTCACCGAGTAGCCGGGAGGGTCCCAGCAGGGGGAACCCGCGTGAGCGAGTGGGGTCAGGAGGGTTGGGTGGCAGGGGTGGGGGATGGTGGTGGCAGGTCAGGAGGGGATGGTCGCTTCAAACCCCGATTCACATGGCAAAAAAAAGAAAAAAATCAAACCAACTGAAAAACCATCAAAGCAACCAGGAGACAGCCCCTCCCCCAGGCAGGAAGAGAGGCAGAGAGCAAAAGTCAAAAATGGGGTTTTGAGGGTGAGGGATGGGTGGGCAGGGACAGAGGGGTGAGTAGGGAAGAAAACTTAAAACAGTGAGGTGATCTGGTTGAAGCTAAGGTAGGGGCCAACGGTGTCACACAGTCAACATGAAGCAAGCTGCAGGTCGGGAGAATGGTCTGTGGGGCATTTTGGGGTGAGAGAAAAATGTGGCTGGTTCTCTGAACTCCAAAATGGATATGTGGATGGGAGTGGGGGTTGTGCAGCCTCTGGGGTGGGGGTGGGTTAGGCTTAGATTACACCTGTCACAGAAGGGGTGTGGTCAGGGGCTCAAGTTCACAACACATCTCTGCACCCTGCCCTGCCTGCCTCCCTGTCTGCCCCCAGCTCCCTTGGTCATGAAGCTGCCACAGGAAGGCCCAGAGGGCCCTGAGACCTGGCTTGGGCCCTGGAGCAGTGGCCGCAGCAGGATCTGTACTCCATCACAGATGACTTCCTGCTGGTCAGTGTGGGGGTGTGCTCAGTCTGACCTTCGCCCACCACTGTGGCTGTGGGACGTTGTGGCTTCTCCCAAGGACCAGGTGTAATCTAATGTTTGTCCTGTCCCGCCCACAGGGGACACAGATGCAGGGATGAGGCAGGCAGCAGGCGACCTGTCAGTCAGCGCTCAGTGTTCCTGTGGGGCAGCCCCTGCGATCCCCCTGCCAGACCCCAGTGGAGTCTCCCCGCCCTAAGGCCCGCCTCTCAGTATAAGCCAGGATGATGGGGATGGTGTCCTGTCACCTCCCAGGATCATGTCAGGGACCTCTGTGGGGCACAGCCAATAGGAAGAGAACAGGAGTTGATCAGCAGACCCCACAGAAGCATCTGGAGGACATGAGGTGTGAGGGGAGTTCCAGGCCCTGTATCTCTCGCCCCCATTTTGGGGACATGGAAATGGAGGGCCCTAGAAGTCAGGTGACAAATTCCAGGACATAGGCAGTCTCACCGATGGCCAATCTGTCTCCCCAAGTAACAGGAGCAGAGCAGGTCATGCACCTCGGGCCCAGCAGAGCTCTGAAGTCGTGTAAGAACTGAAGCTCCTTGGCAGCGCCTGGCGGGCGGCCTGAATGTCCCTTATAGGTGGGAGGCTGTTCCTCCACACAGGGGGGGACGCAGCATTTGCTGAGTGAGGTGCACCATGGTTCAGTAATGATATGTTCCGATGGGTGCCAACGTTTTGGTTAAACCGCAAACCTGTTAAAGGCTCACAGATTTACACTCCTGATGAGGAAACAGTCTGCCATGACGCCATCTGTCTCCTGGCACTGTCCTCCCTCAGGGAGTCCCCACCCAGGCAGCTCCTGAGCTCCCTCAGCAGCGGCTGAGCCTACCCTACCCGTTAGGGGCAGGTGACTGATGCTGTCTATCTGACTTAGCCCTGGTGGAGGCTTGGTGTCACTCTGCAGGCCAGCTGCTGTTCTCCTGGTGGGTACTTCTGTGCCAAGGGCCTTGTCTCTCCAGACTTTATTTCTGCCTCTTGGGCCCCAGGACTTCCTCAGAGAAAGTCATCAGGGAGAAAATGACATCACTGGTCCCAGAGGAGCCACCTGCCCCCAGGGGATAGGATAAAGACCTTACAGTAAAGACCTGGCTTTTGGATTTGCTTCTGCACTATGGTGCTCTCTGAGGCAGCCCCCACAGGTCACAGCCAGGCAAGTGTCCCCTAAAGTGTCACATTTAAACAGAGGGCATGGGAGGTACTGCCGATGGCCAGAGCCCCTTCCTCCCACCTTTCAACTTCTCTGAGCACCTCGATCTTCTCCACCTAGGGCCCATGACACCTTTGGCTCTTAGAGCCAACAGGCTGTCGGGAGCTTCACAGTTCCAATGAGGGCCAAGAACCCTAAGAAGTCATATGAGCAGCCAACGGCCAAGGTCACATATGTGAACACCAGCACCTGCCTAGGGCTGGATGGCCCTGCTCCAATCCCAGGTTTTCCTCAGGGGTCCCTGTCACCAAGGTACAATGTACCAGAACCTTCTTTGCTAGGGCTCGGGCGGGGATCAGGAGTGGCATCATCCCTTCTTGAGGCATCTAGACACCTCTGTGGACAGTGCTTTAAATTTACTAACCAGGAAGACAGAGAGGAGACTGGTGGCTTTTAGGGGGTGATCTGGGGGGAGGAATCGGCCTTCAGGTATCCCAGGGGAGCAGAGGGGTGGAGAGCAGACTGGGCATTAAAAGGGTTTATTATTGTGGACAGGACAGACAGTGGATGTGTGGATCTCAGGAGAGTAAGAGAGAATGAGAGGAAACAAGTTTAGGAAAAAGGAGGGGCAGAAAAAGGGGGGAGGGGTGGGGGAAAAGAGAGAGTTGGGGAGAGGCCACACCCCAAATGGCCCTGGTTTTCTTAGGAATTCCACAGCTCTGATGCTCGGTGATCAGAAAGTGACCACACTGCGGGATAGCACACCTGTGCTTGGCCCAGAGCCCGAGAGGAGGGAGGGAGCAGGAGCTCAGGTTTCCTGGGAGGCGCATGCTGCACACACAGCTAGCTGTTCTCCAAAACTGTCAGGTTACACCCACCCGATGGGCAGCTCTTGGTGAGCTCAGCTGGGCAAGCATGAGGCCAGCACCACTGTGGCTCTGCACTTTCTGCCATGCACTGAGATTCTGCCATGGCACCCTCTCTTTTGTAAGCTGGTACACTGAGCAGGAACTCGGGCACCGGTAGCCCCCTGCAGTACTCTTTGGGATAGCAGGTGTGGCAGGAGGGTGGGAAATGTCCTGCTCTGGGCAGAGATCGCCAGCCACCCCCAACCCGCGCCCCTTGTCCTGGGGTGCCTAAGTGGTCACTTTTCATCGAAGCATCCTAGCTGTGGGACCCCTTCCGCCCTCCAGGTGACAGCTGGGACAGGAACACTGGCTTTGAACTCACAATGCGTTTGGGAACAACCACAACAGCTCAGGCCAAGAAAACCAAATCAAACAGCACACAACAAGACAGAACCAAAGACACTGCTTTTGGGGAGAAGGACATCCGGTAAGGGAGGCAGAGCGGGGACAGGGGTTGATCCCCCTAAAACAAAACTTATTAAAAAAGAGTTAAAAAAAAATAAGAAAAAGAAAGAAACTAAAATAAATAGGAGACAGACACTCCAACAGAAGGTCGAGAATCCACCAAACTCACAGGAGTGGCATGCAGAGAGGTTTTTTTTTTTTTTTTTTTTTTTTTGTACATTCTCCCAGCATGCATCAGGCCCAAGTTACCATGACGACGAGGAGTGCAAAAACTTAGCAACAACATTACCAAGGGATGCAGAGGCGACCACAATGCAAGCATCTCGTGTGCCAGCCGCGCCAGCGGCTCACATTACGTTCTGTGTGTCTTTCTGGGTTGTTGGCTTTAGGCTCGGTACCTCATTCCACTTTACGTCTGTTTTGCTATTTGTTTTCCGTGTGCGTGTGTGCACGTGTCTGCGTGTGTTTCTTGTGTGTGTGAGCATGTGTCAACTGTTATTATTTTTTTTTTCAGAATGTAAAAATGTGGGTAAAGAAAGTAAAAAAGAAAAAACCACACCAACCTTCTCGAAGCTCTGAGGGATGTAAAGGGGGTTTGATGCGCACAATGACATGGGGAGAAGAGAGAAAATAGGGGAGACACAGAGAGTAAAAAGAGGACTTCCCACGCTAACGCTGCAATCGCTTGCTTTTCTTTAAACCAAAGAAATAAAAAAAATTCAAATCAAAAAAGAAAAAAGAACATAAATCTCCCTGTCTTGGCTTAGCCGAGCACAGGCAGTGGCGCTCTCCCGACCCTCGCCTGGCCCCAGGGAGGGGCTCGGCCAGGACACACGGGGCCCTCCTCCCTCCTCACACCCTAGCTAAGGGCTCCTCCCTCCCTGCTCCTCCCTTGCCATCCCCTTGCCTGAACCAGACTCACAACCCCCATCCATCCCCAGGGGCCACAGAAGCAAGGCCAGTTAGATGCAGGCTGGCCGCTGGAGTCCTTTGGACCACAACTCACCCGTGGCGGCAGAGGATCAGACTGGCCCCTCCCACCCATGCGCACCCTCCCCCCACGCGGCCTCCTGCGTGGAGCCAAGATGGAAAACCCACAGCCAGAACCAAAAGGTGACTAGGGGCTGAGGAAGGTGGGGGCTGGAGGGAGAGGGACAGCCAGCCGGCCTCCCAGGGTGGAGAGGGATGAAGGCCAGGGGCACGGCGGGGAAACTGAGGCTGGGGGAGGAAGGTGAGCAAGTCAACTGATACAAGCAGATGGGAGTCCCAGGTGTGCCGCTGACACATGAAGGACGGTACACCAAGGGTCCCGCAGGAAGACTCCTAGGAACAGAGGCCCTGGGACCCCAGGCTTCCAGCCCAATTGAGCGAGCCTGGGATTCTGAGACCCGCGTGGGGTCCCGAGGGCCAGGCACAGGTGTGAGCCGTGGCCCTGGCCTCGCACAGCCTGGGTATATTCCTTCTAGAGCAGGTACTGGGTTCTGGGATGCTGGGTGGGAGGTCAGCTAGGAGACCCTGTCCCCACAGTTCTCTAGAGGACACTGGACAGGGCTGGAAAGCAGGAAGCCACGAGGCCACAGGGCAGAGAAGCAAAGCCAGCAGGACACAGGAGGCACACACACCACACAAGCCAACTTGGGGGCGGGGTTGTGGGGGAGGGCGGTGGCCCTCAGGCTCCCCCAGCCCTGAAGGCCCGAGATTGACCCCCAGCCCTGCTCAGCTCCCACCCACCCCGCCATCAGTCACCCCAAAGTGCGATGACTGCCATTGCAGTGACCCTGTGATGGGGTCAGGGCCTTCCTGCTCGGGTCGGCACAGGACAGGGGAGCCAGGAGGCCGTGAGCCCAGGGATGGATGGGACAGGGTGGGACGGTGGTCCCTGCCTCTGCCTGGTGGAGTTCCCTACCTCGCACGTAGAGGTTGGCAGGCGATGAGTAGCGCACTCCGGCGCTGTTGGTGGCCACACACTCGTACTTGCCCTGGTCGGTCTCCTCACTGCTCTCAATCTGCAGGGCACCTGTGGGGACACGGGATGGGACCTTGGCCATGAGGACCAGCACCAGGATGGGGATGGGACAGACGAGCATCCCTATTGCTACATCTGTGCTGCCCGCTGCCCATGGGGCTCCACGGGGCACAACATCATGGGGTGCCCATCTCAAGGTCATGGGAGGAGGCAAACGCCACCCCTTCCTCTTGTGGACCAACAGGCCACTGGAGACTTACAGGGGACAGCAGTGAGCCCATGCCCCACCTCCAGGGCAGCTGCCAGTCATCGGAAAGAGACAGTCTTTCCTCAGGGCAGAAGTTTAACAGTTGCTGGGTGAAGTACACGGGGGCCACACGCACAGTAGCTTGGGTCAGATCTCAAGTCTGAAGTGCAGGGTGGAGTGTAGGGATCTAAATAAGCCCTGCACCGCAGCCTCAGGAGCCAGACGCCTCACTCCAGGTCCTGGGCCCAGGACAAGTCGTATTTGAGGTCAGTTGTCTGAGCCGGGCAGATCAACATGTTCCTCAGGCCTGAGCTACAGGAGACCTTTCCCAAAATCCAACAAAAAACAAAACTCAAAACACAAAGGATCTGAGGAGGAAGGAGTGGCCACCTGCACCCTCAGAACCTTGAAGGAGGCCACCCCCCCACCCCCTCTCCCCCAACATTTCAAATGAGCTACAGCTGGGCTTTCCCCCCTGTCCAATGAAGCCAAGGACACTTGAAATCTCAGACTCGGTGAAACAGTTTAGAGTTAACAAATTAAAAACAGAAAGTGAGGTGGAGACAGCCATGCCTGCCACTGAAGGCTATCCTTGATTTCCAGCAGAGCCTGAGTCAGTATGCCAGATTACAGCCCGCAATCCCAGCTCCTATTGAGACTGATGGGCCACAGTCATGTGCGGAAACCCTGGGTTTTCCCAAACCCCGCTGGTCCACAATTCCTGTTCACATTTTTTTTGGGTTTTTGACAGCTGTACCCCAGTAGCGACAGGGCCCAGAACCCCCATGTCCGATCTCTTGGGTGGCAATGGAGAATGGCCATTACAGAATGCTTCCTACTGACTTCAAGGCTACTGTAGAGGGTAGGGAAGCTGTGTGACGTAGCACAGCACATCAGTACTGGGTCTGTTTTTCTGTGTCAGGGGCAGTGCACTATTAGACCCATCTCTGGAGAATTCCTTTCTCTGATCCTCCAAACTGAACACCCCTAAATCTTAAAAGACCCTTTTGCAGTTCATGGTAGATGCGTGAGTGCGAGGACTCTGCAGGAGGCAGGGGTCCAAGTGGGCGTGGGAGGCATGCCTGCCCCTGGAGCCACACTTGGCCCGAGCCACAGACAGACACAAACACCAGAGGGATGTGGGGGAGGGAGCCGCATGGCGGGTGGAAGGCTAGTGAGAGCTGGGAGGTGCTGGTGAGGGGCGGACCTCTTACCTCGGATGGGGGTGCTTTCTGTAAGGGAAACAGAGAGACACAGGTGAATGTCACAGGACAGGGGGCCATGGGGCCAGGAGCCAGGCCCGGCCCTCTGACAGCCTCATGAGAGCACCGGGCTGGGGCTGCAGGCCTTTGGGTAGGGTGCTTCCTGAAGGAGGCCTCCCTGGGTCTGGTGGGGCACCAGAGACACTTGGGGTTCCGGCAAGGAGTTGCTTTAAAATCCAAACGGGGAGGGGTGGAGGGTGGCGGGATCCCAGGAGCCTCGTTAGTGACCAGGGGAGGACAGGAGTTAGTGCCGGAGGGCTGAGCACTGGTGTGGCAGGGTCAGGTGTCACCAAGGCTAAGAGGGAGGCTTGGGAAGGGAGCAGAGGGTGGAGGGGACCCTGTGGCCTCCTTTGACTCTGAAGGAAAAGAGAAAAAAGCCATCTGTGGGTCAGCCATGGCCAGGGAAGAGAAAGTTCTAGCCTGGGGGCACCCATGCGGCTTCTAATGCCGCTGCTCCTTTGCTGGGGCCAAAGCCAGCCACAGCAGTAAGAGCCAGCCTAGGCCCACTGTGTGGTCAGGTTAGCTGAGGCCAAGGGCAGGCAGGGTCAGTCTCAGGCAGCCTCTTGGCAGAAGGAAGTGGGTTGGACGCCATGTCTCACACCTTCTGAGCTATGCACCCTGAACCCTGCCTGTTCTGTGCATGCCCCCCTCCCCCGCCCCTCCACAGAATCTATGCAGCCCTGGCTGGCCTGGAACTCGCTATGTAGACCAGGCTGGCCTCTGATTTATTGCAATCCTCCTGCCTCTGCCTCCAGAGTGCTGGAGTTGAAGGCTGGACCATGATGTCCCAGAGAGACACCCCACCCCCTGAGGCTGCACCATCTACTGTGGTTGAGAGCCAATGGGCAGTTGGGAGCTGTGTGGCGAGAGAGGGCACAGGGCACCTCTCACGTCGCCGCTCCTATGATAAGGAACCCCAGTTCCCTTTCCACTTTATTTGGATGGTTCTGGGTTTGAAACCCAGGGCCTTGGGAGGGAGGGCTTGCATCAGTCACTATAACTTTACAAGAATCAAGCCAGCAGCTGCTTTCAGAATGACTGTCCAGTTAGACACAGCATCTTCGGCCCTGCATCCCATCTCCCAGCCGGAAGGGCAGAGAAAGCTCGGAACAGGGGCTCATGAGGTGTGAGGTCCCCCAGTCTGGGGTCAGGTGGCCTTTTTCCTCTTTTCCTTGTGGTGAGGTCTGTCTTTAGCCCACCATGGGAGTAGGAAAGGGCGTTAGTCCACATGCCACACGCACTGGGTCAGTTACTGTCACGGTGGCTGTTAGTGTCGGGGCGGGTGGCAGGGCCGTTAGTGGGTGGCAGAGAAGTGGGAACTTACCAAAGCTTTCTGAGCGTTCACGGGGGAAGAAGAGAGAAGAGGGTTAAAGGGTGCCGCTGGGCATCTGACAGCTCATGGGCATGACAGGGAGGGGACCACAGGGTGCCCTGGCCCGTGGTCACGTGATGGCCAGGAGGCACCTCAGAGCTTGAGGGCTCTCCCTGTGCCGGGAGCAGAGCGTCATGGCTGCCATTGGGCAGCCGTCTCGGGGGACTTCAGGGTCGGGGAGCAGAGTGGCTACCCCAAGGACAAGGGTGACCCTGTGAGTTGGGAGGGGATGCTGGGAGAGGTAAAGTGAAAATGTGAAGAGGTTGGCATGGTGCAGGGAGACCAGACACAGGCGACACTCGGGACAGCAGACATGAGTGCATGTGGCAGAGCCCAGGCCCTGCACTTTGCCTGCACATCGGAGGGAGGATGAGCTGCTCAGGGAGCCACATAGACGGACACACAGATTGGTCAATGGGACAAACGTGGCCTCCACCAAAATACCACCATGAACCAAGGCCCGGCCTCCATCTCCGGCCTCCCCAGACCGGCTGGAACCATGACAGACGCTCATCAATACTGCTTGGTCCTGACACCTTCGGCACTGAGGCTACTCCCAGGGACCTCTGTGGCCCCATCACCCTCCTGCCGGTGGCCCTCCATCTCCCCCCGGCACCACAGACCCTGGTCACCACCATACCCAGCTTCCCTGGGCTCCCTGCCAGAGCCCCACTGACTGCTGCCACTGTGCCCCCCCTCACCTCCTATGGCTCCCCATTACCTTGACTGACAACATCCTATCAGCACACTCTGGAGCCTCAGTCCCCATCACCCTGTCTCCCTGTCTGCATGGCCGGTGCTCTGTAGTCACCTATTGGCTACATCTGTCCTTATCCACAGCCACACTATTGAGTCCCAGAACCCTGCTCTCACTGTGGGCCTCGACAGTACCCTGTGGTTTGGGTGATAGGTCTGAGATCTGCTCCTAGCCAGCTTCATGTCCTCAGGTCACCTCCATCCATGCTCTGTACCAGCCTATCCCCACCAGGCCCAAGGCATGGGCCCTCTGCTACCCTTGATGGCACCCACATCTCGTCAGCCACCTGTGCCCACCTGATCGAAGCTGCTTGATGCGCCCATTGCTGGCACTGGGGTCCACAGGCAGGAAGTCCTTGAACCAGGTGATCTCAGGGTCAGGGTTCCCACTGGCAGCACAGAGCATGGTGGCTGTGCGTGTACGCTCCACAACTTTCAGTTGGGGGCCCATGTCAATGTTGGGGAAGCCGGGGGGCAGCTGGTCCTCTGTGGAGACAGGGAGAAAACAGGTCTGGCTACTGCGGGAAATGTCCTTAGGAAGGAGCCCTGAATGACCCAATTCCCAGCCCGCCTCTCTCCATGGCTGCTGTGGGCAGAGCTGGAGGTTCACAGACCTGCCAACGGTCCAGCATAGGTGGAGATGCCCATTACCTTGACTAATGTGGGCTAACACTGCTCTGGGAGGGTCTCACACTAGTTTCAACAGCTAACGATGGGGATGCTGGGTGTCATGGAGCAGTGACACCAGCCCGGGTCCCTGAGCACCTCAGCTGGAGCAGCCATCACCTTCCCCCAGGGCCGGGACCCCTACTTCTGCATTCTCCTCCTCCCAAACTCAACCCCATACTCCTTCCTCCATCCAAATGTCCCCTGGACTCAATGGACTTGTTCTAGATCCTTCCAGAACTTCTCAGAACCAAAATGTCTCCTCCAAAATGTCCAACCCAGTTTGCTGGGACATGACTGTCACCCAGGATGGAGAGTCAAGAGCAGCATGACCCTGAGACCAGCTTGGGCCACTAGAAGAGCAGGGGTCAGGGACAATATGGAGCCAGCCCAGCCCCGAGGGTAGCTGCTGCTCCCTGGAGATGCCAGGTGAAAATGAGATACTGCAAGGGGCCTGTGCCACACACACACACACACACACACACACACACACACAAACGGGACACCAGGGCCAGCACGGGTGGGGGTGTCCCTAGACATGTCCCTAACTGGGTAAACCAAGGATCAAGAGCTTGGGGCACCATCTGCTTGGTAACAGTGCAATGGGCACAGCTTAGAACAAGTGGCCCTGTGCTCTGTGGCATGTCCCTGGCCGTGACACTTAAATTGGTGCTTGCAATGGAAACGGTTTGGCTGTGGCTGAAGGTGTTTGAAGAGAAAAGCCTTGGGAGTATCTGGGATGCTGTGGGTGAAACATAACAGTCACTTGCTTGGGATACAGTGACAGAAGGGTGGGCACTGTGAAGGTGGCCGGGGTTCGAAGGGGACAAGAAGCCACTGTCCTGGTAGGGAACTCAATCTAAGACATAGCAGATGGCCCTGAAAGGTCTCATGCATGCATATGTGCTGCAGCAGACAGCTGGGGTGCACAGTTGGGGAGGGGGGCCCGCTTCCTGGTGTCCCCACACACCACACTGTACCCCACCCTTCAGTGTTCACACACCCTGGGTCACAATCAGATGGAGAGGAAGGAGGGAGGCAGGGCAATGGCATTATCGCTGGCAGCCTGCAGGGGGCAGGAGGCACAGCTCGAGTTGCCTAGGGCTGGGGGAGGGGCGTCAGTGTGGGGGGGCAGGCAGGGGTGCGGTAGCTGGAGGAGGTGAGGGGATCCTTTCAGACTCCCATGATCGTGTGTGACGGATGCAGAGTGAGTCCCAAGTTGTTGACAATGAGGCTGGCACAGGGCAGCAGGAGGCTGGCTGCCTAGTCTGTGCCTGGAAAGGTCAAGGCAAAAAATATCCCAAAGAGAGAGGGGAGAGGAGGAGCCCTGGGGTGTGTGGACTCTGCCCAGCTCCGCCCCTGCCGGCAGAGGCTCTGGTAGTCACAGAGCACACTGTGGGGCCCCTTGTTAGAAGTGACAGAATTCCCAGACTACAGTGCCCTGGGGTGGCTCAGAGCTCCCACCAATGCGACTGGCCCTGTGTCCGAGCTTCACCAAGCAGCTCCTGGGGACCTGTGATGACCAGGGCAGATGCTCATGGCCACAAATGGAATGTCCCTAAGGGACAGACAGCCCAAGTTCTGACAGCTTCATTGACCCTGCCCAGGACACACGGCTCCAAAGTGGCTGCCTTGGGATCTGAGCTAGTATTCTGGTGTCAGTGTTAAAGGTACATCTCAGTGTCCCTTAGACTGAGCCAGGGCTCAGAGTGCTTGGGGCTCAGGCTGACAGGCTTGTGCCGGCTCTGTCTTTGGGGGACCGGTAGCTAGCTCCAGGTGGATGTGAGATCAACCATGGCTACCTGCTCCAGAGTGACAGGGTACCTGTGAGCCAAGCTAACTGGGGACAGAGGGTCATAGGACACACAGGGCAAAGACCAGAGAGCACTGACTGAGCACCTAGATCAAGCTGAGCCTGCTAGATCAAGTTGGCCAATGCTGGGGCAAGAAAGCTAAGTCCTTAAATCACAAAGCAACAGGCGATGAGGAAGGTTCCAGGCTGGGGGACAGAGTCTGCAGTCGGTTCCCTCCTCTGTGTGCCCTGGGGGAGTGGGTGGCTGGAGCAGTACCTCGGAGGACGGTCAGCTTCGCATGAATTGTGATCTCCCCCACCGAGTTCTGGGCCACACACTCGTACACGTTTTCATCCCGAGGTGTCCGCAGAGGCTGGATCCGAAGCACGGCCCCGGAGCTCTCATCAAAGTCTATGGTCTGGGGGGGACACACGGGAGGATGGGGGACATGGGAGGATGGGGGAC
>PVIH01012637.1:0-62547 GCA_004025045.1 Sigmodon hispidus | reverse complement strand
GGGTCAGGGGGACCATAGGACTGTCTGCTCTCTGCCCAGGGAGGGGATGGGGAGTTGCAGAGGAAAAAATGACCAGATGTGTTGGGAGGGGGAAGAGACCTTGAATAAGGATATACAGGGATGGAAAAAAAAAATTCAGAGGGAAAGATGAACACAAAGAAAATATAGGTGTAGCAATCTTATTTGTATTTCTTCCCTTTATAAGCCATGCTTATCATTCTTATCCTCTGTATAGTTATTGTTAACTCTTCCACATTTTAAATTCTTTTTACTGTGTTTTTTTTTTTGATAAATACAAAATAAAGAAGGAAAAAAAAAAGAAAAGAAAATACTGGTAATAGCATCTTCTCAGTTAAGGTTCCCTTTCCCAAAACAACTCTTCTTGGTGTCAAGTTGACATAAAACTGTCCAGCGCAGTGGCCAATATTGATGCTGTCGTTCTTAAAATGCTTTTCATTGATGTGCAAAAATCACCTCTATTATTTAATGCATATGTTAAAGTTATTAATAATGGTTCTATTTAATGGTCATTTGAACACATTGACCCTAGTTTCTTGATGCAAAAGCAAAGCTGAAATGTGTTGTAGAATATTATCCTACCTATGTAAAAATGTGCTACATTTGTGTATATGGTGGAATATTACTTTAACTGTGTTAAGATGTGTTACTTTGTTTATTCTACATTTGTTTACTTATGTAAGAATGTGTGTTTAATTATGTTACATCTGTTTCACCTTGCCTGCCTAAGGAACCTGATTGGACTAATAAAAAGCTGAACAGCCAATAGGAGGCAGGAGAGAGGTAGGCGGAGCTGGCAGGAAGAGGTGCAGAGGGAGATCGAAGCCTTAGAAAAGAAAAAAAAGGGAAAAGAGAATGAGGGGGAGAAAGAGGAACATGCCTCGGGCAGGAAGCCAGGCAGCCGCCAGCCAGCCAGACACAAGAAACAGTGAAAGTACAATATTCAAAAGGAAAGAAAAGTAAAAACCCCTAGGCAAAATGTAGATAAAGAGTAACAGGCTAATTTATAAGAGCTAGCAAGAAATAAGAGCTAAGATAAGGTCAAACATTCATAATTAATAAGAAGACTTCTGTCTTGACTTGGTAGCTGATTGGTGGCCCAAAAGAAAAACCTTGTGTAGAAATGGGTTTTCTATACATAAACATTTGCTTTCCTGAAGAGAATCTTTAGCACACATCCCTAGAATGAGAATTCCTTGATAAAATAGGTGCTGTGTTATGACCAATGTTCTAATCAATCAGCTCTTTTACCCATTATCCCTAACAACCCTTATATACCTTTCCACTAGAACAATAAAATGCGCTGTCTCTCTGAAGCTGCCTTATGGAAGTTCTTCCATTATATTTATGGTTGTCTGAACCCTGCTTGTCACCTCTTCTTTTGCTCTCATGGCCCAGTGGCCAACAACCCCTGTGGAAAAAGAGACCCACAATAGCCCAAACAATAACTATTGTATAATGTTATCCCTTGTTAAATGCATGTGTTTATTATCCCAGGTGCATCCTTTACTGTGGATACATCTATTCACATCTGCATGTAAAATGTAGTTGTTCTTAATGTGATCAAGTACATTTCAAGGCCCTTCTCTAATCCTTTATTTTTAAGATACAACTGCTGGTCCACAAGAAGGACAGGACAGTCAGAAAGGGAAACCAAACTCTGACAGGATAATGGGCCCCAAAAAACGGCATCCAAGGGCATGGGGAAGAACAGAGAATAGAAAGTCAAAATGCTGTCAGCATATTTTGTTTGTCTCTTTCAGAATTCACGACATTGGATAGTCTCCCAGACCCTGAGGGGAATGCATACTTTTTATTTCTAAATTTACAGAGGGGAAGAAGTGATGTAAAGGAAGCTCATGCCATGAGCTCAGAGTCAGCCGACACCACCCCTTCTGGACTTTGTAGAGTTCTGGAAATCTGTTGTCTTCCTACACTCACTAAAAAAATGTTGTGTTCACTGAGTTTCTCCACTTCATGAAACATCAATTTTTTCAAGTTCAATAAAAATATAAGAAACATTGATCTGCTCAAAAATATATGAAACACATAATTTTCATTTCAAACAGTTTCAGAATTCATTGTAGAGGTTTTATATATGTATACATATATATATATATGCAATGTAAATTTATATACAATTTAGTTCCTACTCCTTTGGCCTAGTATTGAAAATATATTCATTTTTCTATATCAGCAAGGTAGTTTATAGGTTCGGTGTGACCCAAAGGCAGACATTGAATCAGTAGAAACAGTGCACAGAATTCAAATTAATCATGTGTGTCAGTTCAGGCTATATATTCCTCTGACCAAATATCTGAAGCCCCTTAAAGGAAGAGGGGTCTATGCTGGCTCACAGTCTGTCATGAAGGGCAAAGTATGGACAGGCAGTTCAAGGAGGCAAGAGAATGGACATCTCCCCTTCTCCTGACCTGATGAGTTAGGAAGGGGAGAGTGGTCAGGATGCCCATCTGGGTTATAAACCTCCAAGACTTCCTCCAGGGACCCATTTCCTCCATGGTCGCCCACCTCCTAAAAAGTTCCCCAAATATCTAAACAGTGTATCAGTTGGGAACTAAGCATTCACATACCTGAGCCTTTGGGAGACACTTCCATCCAAAGCCCAACACAGGCCAATCACACAGACCCCGCAAGGAGGAAGAGAGCAGGCAGGGAACTGGTGTGCGGCAGCTCTGGTCCCAGAAGTGAGGAAAGAACACAGTGGGAATCCATCTAGTGGAGCCTAGGACCTTAGAGAGGAACAGCTTGCATCTCATTCCCCCTTTCCTGTTACAGTGATCAAAATAAAGATAAAAGTGTAAGTGAGCAGCACTAAGTCAAAAGATTCTTTCCAAGAGTACTATAGAGAGACACCAGGCTGAGAGTGCAGGCCCCCTGGCTGGGGTCTGGTACTTCATGGCTGTGAGGATACACTAATCTTTACAAACAGAGATGATAGGATAAGAGAGGGGGGCAAACACTGAGTGCCCCGATTTTGATAAGCAGTGGGTAAAACCAGTGACTCCATGCTGTGAGTGGGACACACGGTTTTGATAAGGATCTTATGATTCAGATTTTCATCATTTCCATTCAATTCACCAAGTGCTTCCAAAATTAGCACTAAAAATTTATTAATAGTATCACTGTGTCTTTGTTGTTTGTTGTAATATCTTTGGTAACAATTTTAAATATATTTTTTAGATAAAATCTTCCCATTACAGTTTTTTTTTAAAAAAAAGTTTGATTTATTATCAATGTCCAACTTTAATTACTTTATTTAATTGTTTACTAAAATATGAGTACACATATCCACTCAGCCCTGCCCTAAATCCAGACCAGCAAGAAGAACTCTTATAGGCCATTTGCCTCAGTAAAACCCAGTTCACTGAACACCCCCTACTCCAAAACCCTGCTCCATCTCCCAACCCATGACATCACCCAGTGTCCTCAGCAGCAACCAGAAACCCACAGACCCCCAGCACTCAGCAGACTAAGCAACTAAGAGACCAAGAGACTGAGAGATCCTCCGTTCCTATTGGATCAAGAACAGCTACCTGAGACTCTAAGTATCTCAGCACCTACTGAATTAAGAGGGGGTCACTGTGACACAGAATCCACTACCTCTAAGTGGACCAAGAACCCAGATTGGACTAAGAGAGGCTTCATGAGATACAGACACAACAGAACAGATTGCACCAAAATCAACTCCTTGAGATTCAGACAAATACTTTAATGAACAGAGGAAGCAATGGGCAGATGCCAGTGCAAGAATACATATAAGAACATAAAGAACACCAAGGCACCATCAGAAGCAGCTGGATGATGTCTACACCATCAAAATCTGATCATGTCAATGAAGACAAAGCAGAAGGAAATGACCTTAAAAACAACTTTTGAAGATAATAGAAGCCTTAAAAGAGGATATAAAAAAAATCCCTTAAAGAAATAGAAAAAAAAATACAAACAAAAAGTGGAAGAGATTAACAAATCCCTAAAAAAAAAAAAATAAAGAAAAAAAGCAATCAAACACATGAAGGAAACATTCCAGGAATTAAAAATTTAAATAGAAGCAATAAAGAAGGCACAGACAGAAGAAATGTTAGAAATAGAGATAGTATCTTCAACAAATTATGCTGGCCTAACTGGATAGTACAAGAATGCAAATAGGTCCATATCTATCACCCTGCACAAAACCCAAATCCAAGTGGATCAAAACCTCAACATAAACCCAGATACACTGAACTTGATATAAACATGGGAAATACTCTTGATATCATTGGCACAGATGACCACTTTCTAAATATAACACCAGTAGCACAGACACTAAGAACAACAATTAATAAATGGGACCTGTTAATTGAGAAGCTTCTGTAAGGCAACGGACACAGTCAATAAGAAAAAAACAACAGCCTACAGATTTTGAAAAGATCTTCACCAATCTTATATATGACAGAAGACTGACTTCTAAACTATAGAGAGAACTCATGAAACTAGAGGTCAAAGAAACAAATAATCCAATTTAAAAATGGAGTTCAGATCTAAAAGGGGAATTCTCAGCAGAAGAATTATAAATGACTGAAAGACACTTAAAGAATCGTTCAACATCATTAGTCATCAGAGAAATGCAAATCAAAACAACTGTGTGATACCATCTTTACCCGTCAGAATGGCTAACATCAAAAACACAGAAGAAGCCTATGCTTGAGGGGATGTGGAGTAAGGGAAACACTCCTCCAGTGCTGGTAGGAGTGTAAACTTGTACAACCAGTTTGGAAAGCAGTATAGTGGTTCCTTGGAAAACTGGAAATCAATCTCCCCAGTGATTTAGCAATACCACTATTGGGTGTATACCTAAAGGACACACGTTCTAACCCCAAGGGCATTAGCTCAATTATGTTCATAGCAGCATTATTCGTAATACCACTCCACTAGAGTACTACTCAGCAGAAAAAGAAAGATATCCTAAAATTTGTAGGTGTATGGACCAATATAAAAAGTATCATCCTGAGTGAGGAATAGAGACCTGGAAAGATAGACATGGCATGTACTCACTCATAAGTGAATTTTATACATAAGGTAAAAGAATATCCAGACTAAAAACCACCACCCCTGAACAGCTTGGGATCAGAAGGAACTTAAGAGAGACATCCAATGTTGGCCCTGGGAAGGGGAAATAGAGAAGATCTCCTGAGCAAACTGGGATCATAACTGGGAGAGAGCAAAGAGATGTGGGAACAAATCATGAGAGAAGGAGATGGTTACGTGAGAGGAGCAACAGAGGGAGAAAAAGAAGAAATGGATATCTTGATAGAAGGAGCCACTGTGGGATTAGAAAGAAATCCGATGCTAAGAAAACCTCCAAGAACCCACCTCCAAGGGATAGGACTGCAAGCAATAATAGAGATGGTGCCTAAACAGGACTTCCTGTATAATTAAATGATTGACCACCCTAGTTGTCATAATAAAACCTTCATCCAGCAATGGATAGAGGCAGAAGTAGAGGTCGATAGCTAAGCACCAGGTGGAGGTCCTGGTCCAGTTGAAGAGAAAGAGAGGAGAGAGTATATAAGCAAAGGGATCAGAATCATGAGAAGCAGACTCACAGAGACAACTGACCTTAGTTATTGGGAGTTCATTGAATGAGAAACAACCACTGAGTAACCTTCAGGGAAAGGAACTAAACCTTCCAAGTGTAAAGGACTGTCAAATGGCATAGGCATTGTGTGGAGCCTCTTGCAGAAGGATCAAACTATGTTCCTGGTGCATGAACTGACATCTCGGAGCCCATTCTCTACAGAGGAACACCTAACCCAGCCTTAATACTGGGATAAGGGACTCGGACCTTCCTCAACTGGATATGGCAGACTGAACTGACCCACCTTGGGTCCTTGCTCTCCTTGGGGAATGGATGGGGGGATGGGGTGGGAGGAGGCTGAAGGGAGGACAGGGAGGAAGGAAAAGGAGAGCAGTGGTATCTATGGAAAAAACCTTATTAAATAAATAAAAAATATGAACTAAAAAAAACGAGTACACATAAGCTCAGATTTAAAAAAATTAAAAATAAAAAAATCATGCTGGGCAATGGGGTGCAGATTCAACAAATGATGCTGGGGAAACTAGTTGGCCACACACAAAAGAATGAAATTAGAACAGTATCTATCACCTTGCATACACACACATAAAATAATAATAATAATAATAATAATAATAATAATAATAAACCCCAAAGACCTAAACCTGAAAAAACTAAAACTTCTACTAGAAGAAAATGTTGTCAGGGAGCAGCTTCCTGAATAGCACTCCATTGGCTAAAGAATGAAGCCAACAATTGACAAGTAGGACTTCATAAAACCAAAAGGCTTCTGTACAGCTAAAGAAACAACCACCGAGATGAAGAGGAAGCCCACAGAATGGAAGAGAATCTTTGCCAGTGATACATCTGACAGAGGATCAATACACAGAATATATAAAGACCTTATAAAACAAAGAATAAAAAATCCAATGACACCTCACCTTTTGCTCATATATAATCCCCTCTCCTTCTTCAACTGGACTCCCAGAGCTCAGCCTGTTGCTTGACTGTAGATCTGTGCATCTGCTTCCATCAGTTACTTACTGGACAGAGGCTTTTTGATGACAGTTAGGGATCGTCACCAATCTGATTACAGGGGAACACCTGTTCAGGCTCCCTCTCCATTATTGCTAGTAGTCTAATCAGGGGCCATCCTTGTGGATTCCTGGGACCTTCCCTAACCTCATAATATCTCCCTCTATCAAGATATCTCTCTATCAGGAAATCTACAGAGACAACTGAACCAAGCTCATGCGAACTCAAGAACTTCAGACTGACAGCTGTCAAGTGTGGGATATTGCTCTTGTACACTATATAGATTTGTAACTGGTATTGCTTTAATAAAACACTGATTGGCCAGTAGTCAGGCAGGAAGTAGAGTCGGGGCAACCAGACTAGGAGAATTCTGGGAAGAAGAAAGACAGAGAGACAGATGCCAGACGAAGAGGAAGCAAGATGTTGCACTAAGAAAAAGTACAAAGCCATGTGCCTAAACATAAATAAGAATTATGGGTTAATTTAAGTGTAAGATCTGGTTAGTAATATGCTTGAGCTACTGGCCCATCAGTTACTACAATATTAAGCCTCTGAGTCAATTACTTGGGAAGCTACTGCCAGGCATTTGAGAGTTTCTGTTGGGACAGAAACTTCTGACTACAGTGGAGCCTGCATGGAACTAGACTAGACCCTCCATATGCAGGAGACAGTTGTGTGGCTTGGTCTGATAGACAGGCTCCTAACAGTGAGACCAGGATGTATTCCTGGTGCATGAGCTGGCTTTTTGGAGTTTATTACCTTTGGTGGGACACCTTGCTCAGCCTTAATGCAGGAGGGAGGGGCTTGGGCCTGCGTCAACTTAAAGTCCCAGTCTTTGTTGACTACCTATGGGGGAGGAATTCCTCTTTTGGAGGAGGAAATAGGGGGTGGGTTGGGGTGGAGGGAAGGCTGAGGGAGAGCAGGACAAGGGATGAGAGGGGGAGCTGTGGTTCATATGTAAAATGAATTTTTAAAATGTAATTAAAAAAATCCAATGACTCGTTAAAAAATGTGCTTGGGAATCTAAAGAATTCTCAAAAGAAGAAATAAAAATGGCTAAAAACATCTCAGAAATTTTCATCATAGATAAATGCAAATCAAACCAGCTTTGAGATTTTATCTCACCCCTTTGGAGGCTCCTAGCTCCAAATCTTCAGATGTGAGTACATATTCTGTAGTAACTGCAGAAATCAGGAAGCTTAAAAGAGACCATTGGTGGGATGCATGGATAGGGGGCAATAGAGAGGGGATAGCAGCTGACTGGTAAAGAACAACATCAGAGCCAAAGACAAATGCTGGGGTGGGACAGTGAGGAGGGAGCCCCCCCCTCAGTGCTGGATTGCAAACCAGTGGACCACTCTGGAAATCAGGATGGAAATCCTCAAAGTTCTGAAAACAAAGCTACCATGTTGCCAAACCACACTATGTCTTCAACCACCTGCTAAACCATGCTGCTGCTCTACTCATAATAGCAAGACAATGGAAACAGCTTAAACATCTTTCAGCTGATGAACAGACAATAAAAATGTGGTGCAGATACACTGTGAAATGCTATTCAACTGTAAGGAAAAAAAAAAGAAAATCACAAATTTTCAGGTAACTGATAGAACTAGAGAAGGTCATCTTGAGTGAAGTAACCCAGAGAGACAAGTGTTGCATGTTCTCTCACTGGAGGCTCCTAGCTCCAAATCTTCAGATGTGAGTACATATTCTGTAGTAACTGCAGAAATCAGGAAGCTTAAAAGAGACCATTGGTGGGATGCATGGATAGGGGGCAATAGAGAGGGGATAGCAGTTATGTGAAGGGAGAAATTTGGAAAACATGGAACTTTAGAGAGTTGGGGAGGGATAAATCCAGAAGGATCAGGGGGGCGTAAAAAACACTTAAGAATGTCTGAAAATTTCATAAAGAATCACATACTACTAACTGTCCTCCAGAAATACCCATAATGCATGTAAACCTATATATATATATATATATATATATGTATATATATATATATGTGTGTGTGTGTGTGTGTGTGTGTGCGTGTGTGGTTTAAATGAAGTTTAACAATGCTCTGCCAAGAGGCATAGAGTATCTAACAAAACCCCCAATAGTAGGCATAGGAGTCCTCTTCTGAGTTGCTGGTCACCCAAGAGACAGCCCTGACTTTATAGGCTATGGCTGCTGCCCTTGGTTGCCTCTCAAAGATGAAAGGTTAATCCTTGTTGTTGAAAACACTATGCACTTTAGAAATATGACCCAGAGGGTCTGCCGGTATCTGACATGAAGCTTCCTCCCTGGGATCTTCATGGTACTAGAAGGTGTCATGCAAGCCTCCAAAAAAGGGAAGCCACCAACAGTCCTTCTAAGCTACAGTGTCTCTGATCCACAGTGACACCAGCGTGGCATGACAATCCTAAGGAAGCAGTTGTGGCATGCATAAGTTGGTGGTAACCAACAGCTCCCTAATTGGATTTAAGGCCCTCGAAACGGGAAGGACTGAGCAGGTTGTGCGTGTTGTGTTACGTGAACACATACGTAATAACAACACAGTTTTAAAAAGCCATGACCTTGAAATATGGCAAGGGAGGGATTAGAAGGAGGAAAGGGAAGAGATAAATGATGTGTTCATGCTGCAGTCTCAAAAACAGAAAACCATAATGGAAATAGAAAAATAATATTTGGTGTGTGTGTGTGTGTTTCAAAACTTCATAAACACATGTTTACTGTGTGAAGATGTAAGGGCTGGACTGAAATAAATTCACTGGTCTCCCTCAGTGGCCCTGACATCCATGGTGAAGGTACTTTGAACTCTGCATGGCTCTCCCTGGAAGGCTACAGCGGCACATATGTGTGACAGCATTCCATGTCTGGCCAATGTCTGTGGTCTTAGCACTCACATCATTCACACCGTTCACCCTGCAAACACATCCAGGTCAGTCCCAAGATAACTAGAATATTTTACTTTTATGTGATCATTGTGATTAAACAGAACAACTTATAATTTTTTCAGATAAGAAAAACAAAATCTGAGAGAGGAGAATGAGTGTTCCTGGGCACCGAGCAGCAGCCCAAGTGGGCAGACACAGCCATGAAGTTGGCTGAGCACCTACCCTGCCCCAGGAAGGGTAGAATAGCTTCCCAGCCTTGTAGGCACAGACTAGGAAGCAGTAACAGAGCAGTATGTGAGAATAGCAGCTGGTTTATAAAGAATCTTTTTCTCTATCAATATTTTGAAACTCCTAAAACAATTGAGTCTTATTGCTTTGAGAATCGCAAACCCTCAGCTGACATGGGAATGCTGTCAGCCCATTGTCCAGTGCTAGCCTGCTCACTCATTCTTTCAGAATACTAGGAAGCATGTTCCATGAACAGTTCTCACCCAGACTCTGACCTTGTCTGCTATCATGTGCTGGCTCCTAACATGTATTCTTGTGTGAGGGTCTCCTGCATTGCAGCTGGTAGAGACCCAAGAACTGGGCTGACAAAACATCTCACTTATGATGTTTCACCTCACGTGTGACATTTCACAGCCTTATACTAGGTGTTATGATGAGAGAGATTTCAGTAAAATGCCTGGCCCACAGCAGGGCTTGGCAACTCTTGAACTGTGGCTGACCTTTCCAGTCCTGATCAGGAGGTAAGGGTGGTTATTTATCTACCAAACTGGAAAAAAACCAAAGCCTGTCCTTTACCGGCTGCCCACTAAGGGATACAGCTTTTCATAATCTAGATGCCAGATATCCCTTTCCTTTGCTCTTAGCACAATGTCCCCTTGTCCTTGAGGAGATTTTGGAGGGAGGTGGCCATGTGGTCATTTGAAGCGAGACAGACTGTTAGTGTTAGGACTTCATTTCTTTTCCAACTCTAAAATCTAATTTCCTCAGGACTGCATTTAACAGTTCTACATTTATGGCTGCAGTTCCTGGCATCCCACCGCCCTACCTAAGCATCACTTAGGTAATGCTTGGAAAGTACTTTGAAGGAAATGGTCCAGAAGTGCTAAGTAGCATTACATGATAGGAGTTGACGGCTCGGCAAGAGTGATCTTTCTGTCTAAGCTTTGGTTCATTTTCTTTGCTGGGTTTTACAGAGTTCTAGTGTGTTATGCGGGGAACATGGCAGTAAGTCACTTTTTATGAGTGATATGTGTACTGAGTATGAAAAAGAATAACAGAGCAGTGAACTAAAAAATGTGTACTTTGTTGGGTATAATAAAAAACAGCAGAAATTAAGGGTCAGCCACTTCCTATTATGCAATATTTTAAAAAATAAACAACAAAATAGAAGATGATGCACTTGGGAAAATTTCCTTATTGAAAGGCATGGTTCTAGAGAATTGTAAGGCTTCTGTTCCTTAGGGGATATTGGCACAGGAACAATCCTCCATATAGCCCTCCACCCATTCGGTTGTCCTTCACTTGGACAGACTTTTATTAAATCTCCTCAGAAGTGAGGTGCAAGCTGACCTCCTCAGCAAGACTGAGGCAAGCAGTGGCAAGAAAGAGCTTTCTGAGGATCACAGACACGGCAAGCCTCTGCAAACCAAGGCCCACCACCCTTAGCAGGGGATGTCTGCTATCCTAGGGTAGATGTTGCCTGGAGAAGGAGAAGGATGGAAATCTAAGCCATGGAACAGTAAAAGAAAAGCCTGTACATGAGAGAGGGACAGGCATGATAGCAGATCTTAGAGCTGGAGGTGAGTCTGAGGTGATATGGAGATGAGTGCTGACCTGCTGGACTTCAGAACTGTTGAGCACTGCTGAATCTGTGTGGCCTTCATTGAGAGAACATGTTCTGGGGTGTGTGTGTGTGTGTGAGAGAGAGAGAGAGAGAGAGAGAGAGAGAGAGAGAGAGAGAGAGAGAGAGAGAGAGAGACTGCTCCAATAAAAGAAGCAGATAAACTGTCACACTAGGGACTGAAGTGAGCATGAAAATCGGGCCCCCCTCAATGGCATCTATCTTTCAGAATGCCTTTGGTATCTACTCAATCACTTTTTCACATTTCTCTCGGCTGGTATCACTTTCCATACCTCATGTCTAGGATCAGAAGAAATTACAGAAGGAGGCATATGGGGCTCTGGAGCATGCCTCCCTGCGCTTAACTTCTAAATCCCATCAGTACTAGCCACATGGCTTTGGATAAGACCCCAGGTTTTTTCCTACATAAACTAAGAGGGCTAGTGTGCTGAGTAAAACAACATGACTATGGTGTTCCACACAGGGCCTCAAAAGCTGGCAAATGATGAAGAAATAAAAGTTATTCACACAGGCAAAAGAGTTGCTCCATCATTTCCATGGAAAAGAAGGTGGTCCCAGAGTTTCATTTAAAAAGCTTCTCTATGCTTTCTGCTTCTCTTCAAGATAAGATTATCTCTGCATCACCTCTCTTCATGATACCATCATCACTAGCATGGTCTTCATCTTCATGGTACCATCATCACCAGCATAGTCTTCATCTTCATGATACCATCATCACCAGCATGGTCCTCAACTTCATGATACCATCATCACCAACATGGGCCTCATCTTCATGATGCCATCATCACCAGCATGGGCCTCATCTTCATGATACTGTCATCACCAGCATGGTCCTCATCCCATGGTATAATGATGGAAGAGGTTTCATTCTTGCCTCTGTAAGTGGAAATAAAATTTAGTTATAAAGAAACTGAAGGAATATTGCCAAAATCCTTTTATGAGGCCACAATCACCCTAATACCCAAGTCACTCAAAGATACAACAAAGAAGGAGAATTACAGACCAATTTCCCTCATGAGTATTGATGCTAAAATTCTCAACAAAATTTTAGCAAACCGTATAGAACTATATATAAAAAACATCATCCACCATGACCAAGTAGGCTTCATCCCAGAAATGCAGGGCTGGTTTAACATACGAAAAACCGTAAACATTATTCATCATATAAACAAACTAAAGGAACAAAACCACATGATCATATCCTTAGATGCTGAAAAAGCCTTTGACAAAATCCAACACTCCTTTATGATAAAAGCTCTGGAGAGATCAGAAATACAGGGAGAATTCCTAAATATAATAAAGGCCATTTACAAGAAGCCAACAGCCAACATCAAACTTAATGGAGAAAAACTCAAAGCAATACCACTAAAATCAGGAACTAGACAAGGATGTCCTCTCTCCCCTTATCTATTCAATATAGTTCTCGAAGTTTTAACTAAAGCAATAAGAAAACAAAAGGAGATTAAGGGGATACAAATAGGAAAAGAAGAACTGAAACCAACTCAATTTTCAGATGATATGATTGTATACGTAAGTGACCCACAAAATTCTTCCAAGGAACTTCTACAGCTGATAAACACTTTCAGCAATGTAGCAGGATACAAGATTAACTCAAAGAAATCAGTAGCCCTTCTATACACTAAAGATAGAAGAGCTGAAAAAGAAATAAGGGAAACATTACCCTTCATAATAGCTGCAAATAGTATTAAATACCTTGGAGTAACTATAACCAAAGAAGTAACAGATATATTTGACAAAAATTTTAAATCTCTGAAGAAAGAAATTGAAGAGGATATCAGAAAATGGAAAGCTCTCCCATGTTCCTGGATAGGTAGGATCAACATAGTAAAAATGGCAATTCTACCAAAAGCAATCTACAGATTCAATGCACTGCCCATCAAAATCCTAACACAATATTTTTTGGACCTTGAAAGAATAATACTCAATTTCATTTGGAATAACAAGAAAACCAGAGTTGCCAAAATAATTTTACTCAACAAAAGAACTTCAGGAGGTATCACCATCCCTGACTTCAAGTTGTACTATAGAGCTACAGTAATAAAAACAGCATGGTACTGGCATAAAAACAGACTTGTGGATCAGTGGAATAGAATTGAGGATCCAGACATTAACCCAAAAACCTATGAACACCTGATCTTCGACAAAGAGGTCAAAAATATTCAATGGAAAAAAAGATAGTATATTTAATAAATGGCGTTGGCATAGCTGGATGGAAGAGTGTAGAAAAATGCAAATAGATCCAAGCCTGTCACCCTGCACAAAACTCAAATCCAAGTGGATCAAAGATCTCAACATAAACCCAGCCACTTTAAACTTGATAGAAAAGAAAGTGGGAAATACATTTCTACGAATTGGCATAGGCGACCACTTCCAAATATAACACCAATGTCACAGACACTAAAATCAACAATCAATAAGTGGGATCTCCTGAAACTGACAATCTTCTGTAAATCCAAGGACACTGTCAATAGGACAAAACGACAGCCTACAGTATGGGAAAAGATTTTCACCAACCCTACAAGTGACAGAGGACTGATCTCTAAGATATATAAAGAACTCAAGAATCTAGAGCACAAAACTTTGAATAACCCAATCAAAAAAATGGGGTTCAGATCTAAAAAGGGAATTCTCAGCAGAAGAATTACAAATGGCTGAAAGGCACCTGAAAAAGTACTCATCATCTTTAGCCATCAGAGAAATGCAAATCAAAACAACTTTGAGATATCACCTGACACCTGCTAGATTGGCTAAGATAAAAGACACAGAAGAGGGCTGGAGGGATGGCTCAGCCGTTAAAGGCTTGGCTCACAACCATAAAAAGACACAGAGGACAGCCTATGCTGGAGAGGATGCCTAGCAAGGGGAACACTCCCCCATTGTTGGTGGGAGTGTAATCTTGTTCAGCCACTTTGGAATACAGTATGGTGGTTTCTCAGAAAATTGAGACTCAATCTCCCCAAGGACCCAGCAATACCACTTCTGGGTGTATACCCTAAAGATGCACAGTCACACTCCAAAGGGATTAGCTCAACTATGTTCATAGCAGCATTATTTGTAATAGCAAGAACCTGGAAACAACCTAGATGTCTCTCAACTGAAGAATGGATTAAGAAACAGTGGTACATCTACACAATGGAGTACTACTCAGCAGTAAGAAAAAAAATGATATCCTAAAATTTGCAGGCAAATGGATGGATTTGGAGAATATCCTCCTGAACGAGTTATCACAAACCCAGAAAGATAAGCAGGGGATGTACTCACTCATTAGTGGACTCTAAACAAACAAACAAGATAAAAGCAAAGCATGCCCAAGCTGCAAACCACAACCACTGAACAGCTTGGGATCAGAAACACCTTGGACTGACTCCTTGGATCCCACTCCCCCTAGAGGAACACCTGACTCAGTCTTGAGGTTGGGGGAAGAAAACTAGATATGCCAGGAGTGGAGGTTGAACTAACTAATATTGGGACCGTGGGACCTTGGGACTGCCTGCTCCCTGCCCAGGGAGGGGATAGGGAGTTGTGGAGAAGAGAGAATGACCTGATGTGGTGGGAGGGGGAAGAGACCTTGAATAGGGATATACAAGGATAGAAAGTGTGACTTCTTTGTTCATAATAATAAAATAAAATCCCAGACTACAGGGTTTGGGAAGCCATGAAATACCTCAACACCAAAAATAAACCTACATGATGAAATTAAGAAATAATGTAAGTGGGGAGAACATCTGGAGAAAGTGTTTTTCCTTAAAATACCAGAATGATCCTTCATCTGTTCCTGGTACCTTGTCCTGACCTCATCTTCACTCCCTACAGATTGAAAATTTAAATTAGAAAATTTAAATTCCAAAAGATGGAGTCCAAGAAAGCAAATAAAACCATGGCTTACAGAGCACATGTGTATACTTAGATAAGGCTTTAACTTCCACCAGGAAGATTGAATCACTGACCATATATAGAAGAGCAAACAATTTAAATCATGGTGATTATGTTCAAGAAATGAAATGCAGTAATAGTACATAATGTGCTCAATGATGCGAACCATTCACCTGTGCATATAATTCACTTTAAACCACACCGCCCCTCACAGCCACATCTGTGAGTTCTCTTGCTCAGAACACTCATCTCCAATGCCCATCTATGAGATTCCTCCAAAGCCCAGGCAGGCCCTGCTTCTGCACAGTTCCTTGGTGAGTCAGCTTCAGGAGACCCACACTGCCCACATCCACATGCCCAGGTCTTGCAAGGAGAAACATCTATTTTCACCCTTTCTGAATCTGACCCAGACTTGTACCTAATGTTGCCAAATTAACACACTACCTTTCCAGACCCAGATGGGAGTCATGTCTGTGAGATCTCTTAGCCCAGGCCTCACCATATGTTCTCTTGCTGACTCCAGCCCATGTCCCCAGATCTGTGCTGACCTCTGGTTTTTTCAGAGTTGCTCTAGTCTCTTGCCCTGTGCTGGAAGTTACACTAGGGGACTTTCTTAACCTTCACCAAGTAATGTCACACCATTCTAAGACCACTGTGTCACACAGGTTACCAGTGAATTAGAACCACCCTTTTTTTCTAGTCAAAATTCAGCACTGAGTATCTGAAGGACTGACCTACTCACTTCTCCTACCTGACCTGAAATCAACCAAGTTCAGACAACATCCAAAATAGAACCAAACTTTCATGCCACATAGGTAAACTAGAATCTCATATCAAACACAGAAGCAATGAAATAAATCCATATGCTCAGAACCCAGCACTTTCAGAACTTGGAGCACACTGATCTAATCTCTTCTGGCCTTTCAAGTTTCCAGTGAAAAGACTAAGCTGTTATTTTTATTGGTTTTTCTTTATATATTGCTTGTTCTTTTTCTCTTGAAACTTTGAATACTCATTCTTTTTTTCTGTACATTCAGTGTTTTAATTATGATATGTCATGGATAGTTTCTATTCTGGCACTCTATTCTGATCAGGAGAAAACTTAACGAAAAAGACATTACAATTCTTAATTACAATACCAAACTCTAGCTCACTCAATTCCATAAAAATCATTCTACTAGACTTTAAGACACTGATTAACCCATTTCTCTAATACAAGGTGATTTCAATACCTACTTTCTCCAGTAGACAGGTCATCTGAACAAAAATAAACAGAGAAATGTCAGAACCAAGTAATGTCATAAATAAAAATTTCCTAGTAAATATCTACAGCATATTCTACCTACACCAAATAATATATATTCTGCTTAGCAAACCATGGCAGTATCTCTGAAACAGATCACATTTCTAGGACTCAAACCAAATCCCAACAAATACAAAAGAACTGAAGCATCTCCATGTATCTATTTTACCACAATGCAATAAAAATGTGAAATCATAGCAAAAATTGCTAGTAATACATAAATTTATAGATATTAAATGACACATGATGAATGGGTCAAAGAAGAAATTAGAAAAGAATTTTTTAAGTTCTTGAACTAAATGAAAATGAAAACACAAACACTCAAACTTATGGGACACATTGAGAGCAGAACCATGAGGGAAAGTCATAGCTGTGTCTATATTAAAAAATCAGAGTGGGGCTGGAGAGATGGCTCAGAGGTTAAGAGCACTGACTGTTCTTCCAGAGGACCTGAGTTCAATTCCCAGCAAAACCACATGGTGGCTCACAACCATCTATGATGAGGTCTGGTGCCCTCTTCTGTAAAACTGTATGCATAACAAATAAATAAAAAAAATCTTTAAAAAAAAATTAAAAAAACAACTTAGAAAAAAAAATCAGAGCAAGGGGCTGGAGAGATGGCTCAGCGGTTAAGAGCGCCGTCTGCTCTTCCAGAGGACCCGGGTTTGATTCCCAGCACCCACATGGCAGCTCACAACTGTCTGTAATTCCAGTTCCAGAGGATCCAACAACCTTCATGATGCACATGAAAGCAAATATCAAGGCAAATAAATAAAAAAAATTTGAAAAAATTAGAGCAGAATGAATGATGTAATGATACAACTCAAGAGTTTGAAAAAGCATATATATACAGTAGTAGGTTTCCATATCACTTTTTCCAAAGGTTTTAGTGTTAGTCTCTCAACATTCCCTCCTTTATCTTGCTATCACATCCTTCATCCCGATTTAATCCTGTTTGTTCCATTTTCTCCTTTAACACTTTATGCTACTTAACCCTTTATTCCATCTCCCCTCTCTGGACAGCCCCCTCCCACTACTCCTCAGTAATTTTCTGACCTCTATGGATATTCCAGCTGAAACACACATATATAAGTATTCAATCCACAAAATGAGAGAAAGATGTAATGTTTGTCTGTCTGGGTCTAGATTACCTCACTTCAAATGATTGTTTACTGCTCCAAGTAAGTTTCATGATTTTGTTCTTCTTAACATCTGAATAGTATTACATTGTGTTGATATATCACATTTCACCATCTACTTATCAGCAGATGGACATCAGTTGTTTCATTTCCTGGCTAGCGTGAACAGAACGAGAATAAGCAAGGAAGGATGGGCAGTATTTCCAGGGGAAGATACGGAGTCATCTGGGTATATTTCAAAGACTGGAATGGCTGGATTTTGTAGTAGACCTATTTATAGTTTTTTAAAGCACTGACTTCCATAGTGGTTGAACTTCCCCTAGCAGTGAATAAATGCTCCCTTTGCCCCAAGCCCACACCAGCATTTGCCATAATTTGTTTTTTTGTTTTTTTTTTAATCTTAGCCATTCTGACTAGGTAAGAGGAAATCAGTAAATCTCAAAGTAGTTTTAATTTGCATTTCCTTGATGGCTTAGGATGCTGAACATTTGAAAAATGTTTCTCATCCATTTGTATTTTGTCTTTTGAGAACTCTTTTTAGTTTTATGCCCTTATTTTAAATGGCTTGTTTGTTTCCTTGATGTTTAGTTTAGTTTAGTTTAGTTTAGTTTTTCTTTGCATATTCTAGATACTAATCTGTAGTGGGAAGTTTCTGACCCAGCCTAGCCCCAAGTTCTGGACCTGAAGTTCCTAAGTGCCAAATAATCACACAAAGGCTTATATTAATTGCAAACTGTTTGGCCTATGGCTCAGGTTCATCACCAGCTAGCTCTTACAACTTAACTCAACCCATTTCTACTAACCTATGTCTTGCCACATGGCTCTGTGCCTTTACCTGTGTCCTGTTACATCTTACTTTCTGAGTGGCACCTTGTAGCATCTTCCTGACTGCCCTTTTTTATTTTTATCTCTGCTTGGACTTCCTGCCTGCTCTAAGCTGCCTTGCCATTTTTTCTTTATTAACAAATGGTCATAAAGAATATTCACAGCATACAGGATATCTCACATTACTAACCTTCTTAGTCTACAGAGCAAGTTCTAGGACAGCCAGAGCTGCTACATAGTGAAACCCTGCCTCAAAAAAAAAAAAAAAAAAAAAAAAAAAAAAAAAAAAAAAAAAAAAAAAAAAAAAAAAAAAAAAAAAAAAAAAAAAAAAAAAAAAAAAAAAACTAAATAAAAAATTTTAAAAGTATAGTTAGCCTTTTCTTTCCCCATCCATAGACTGCTTCTTTATTACTGACAATGTCTTTTTTCTGTACAGGGCATCTTAGTTTCATAAAGTCCCATTTATTAGTTTATGACCTTAATGTCTATATTTTGGGGGATCCTGTGTCAATTGATTCAAGCATATTTCCTGCCTTCTCTTCTATCAGATTTCAAGTATCAGGCTTTATGTTGAGCTATTTGACCCATTCGGAGTTGAGCTTTTGTGCAGGATAAGAGACAGAGTCTCTTTCATTCTTCTGTATGAAGCCATTCCATTTGACTAGCATCACTTAGTCAAGATTCTGTCTTTTTTTTTTCTAATGTGTTTTGATGGTTTCTTTGTCAAAAATCAGGTGACTTTGTAGGTGGAGTTTTCCTGTCTGGCCTGTCACCTGACAAATAACCAACATAGAGGCTAATAGTTCAGGCTTGTTATTAGCAACTCTTACATTTTAATTAGCCTATAATTCTTCTCTATGTTTAGTCACATGGCTTGGTACTTTTTCTCAACATGGCATTCTCATCTTGCTTTTCTGCATTTTGCTGGTGACTCTCTCTCTTGACTCTGCCCTGTCCACCTATAGGCCAATCAGCTTTTTATTAGCCAGCGAGAGTAATATATATAGAGAGAGTACAAAAAGATTGTCCCACAGCAGACTGTAGAAGTCAGGGTTGATGCATGAGACCTCGTAGTAGAATATTATTTTAAGATGTGCTACATTTGTTTATGCTGTAGAATGTCCCTTTAATGATGCAAAGATGTATTGCATTCTTTTATATTTTATTTGTTTAACTCTGTGCAGCTGTGTTACTTTGCCTGTCTGAGACACCTGGCTGGTATAATAAAGAGCTGAATGACTAATATTAAGGAAAGAGAAAGAAAGAATAGGCAGGACTGGTAGGCTTGTTTTTGTCTGAATCCGTCTTCACTGTTTATCTCTTTTTCTGACCACATTGTTTATCTGCTAAGGATGGCTAGGACTGAAGGCTTGGCTATGGTGGCTTGCTCCATCCAGATACTTGGTTTGTGAGAACTTAGCTTTATGGCAGAGGTATTGACAGGAACCACGTTTACCACTCCAACTCTGAGGAATTTTAGAGTCTACACTGCTACCAAGTGGAGTACAGCCACCCACTGCTCGTGAACACCATTTAAGTGTTTGGCAGTAGGGCTTCTTTTGAAGTTTTTGCCACTAGCACTGAGTCAGAAGCCTCTCTTAAAGAGCTGTGTCTCTGCTTGCCTCCAGCAAACAAAGCCCACCCGAAAGAATGCTGCTGCCAAGGAACTGTCTCTGACTCTTGTTCACTTTTTGTCTGTATGAAGAGAAACCTTAAATCCATCATATGTAGCTTGTGCTTATGTCAAGACTTCAGGAACCCAACAAGTTCCAGTTCAGGCTGCACACTACAGACCCTAGTAAATGAAGCCAACACATCACTCTGTACCATGGCCCACTTGAGAGACTCCGCCCTTCTTTGTTTTTATCTCTTCTTGGATTTCTCACCTGCCTCTAAGCTGCCTTGCCATAGGCCAAAACAGCTTCTTTATTAACAAATGGCGATACAGCATATTCACAACATACAGGAAGACATTCTACATCACTTCTCTTTTTCTGTCTAATCAAAAAGGAAGGTTTCAATTTTACATAGTAAAATTACATATAAAAAAGTTATCAAGCAAGAATTATAGTTACAATATCTAGTCTATTTGTACTTACCAAACTTAAAGAAAATATTCTATTATCTACCTTATCTTTGTGAGGCTAAAGTTTTATATCTGATTTACCTTTTATTATAAGAAAAACTATAATTATAACTGTCTAGTATAACTCTATTCAGGTAATCAATGTAGACAGAAAAAGACAAGTGATATGTGATTCTACTCCTACGTGGTACCCAGATAGTGAAAAGACATAAAAACAGGAAGTGGAATGGCAGCTGCCGAGGAGGAGCCAGTGGAGATGGGGAGTTGTTTAATGGGTGTATTTCATTTTTGCAAGGTAAAAAGAGTTTTGAGTATACATCCTTGTGAATATACTCCACACTGATAACTACACTCTTTAAAATGATGACAATGAAGTCAGACAATGATGTGCACGCCTTTATCCCAGCGCTCAAGAGGCAGAGGCAGGCGGATCTCCGAGTTCAAGGCCAGCCTGATCAACAGAGAACAAGTTCCAGGACATCCAGGGCTGCACAACCTCTCCCCTGCCCCCTCCCTGAGAAGTGACAATGATAAGTTTTGTTATTCATATTTTAACCCTTTCCTAAAATTAGTTCACTTGACCAAATCTCTCAAGCTAATGTCACCATGCTGTGAAGGCCAGGCTGTGTGCTGAGTGCTCATGTGGACCCTGCAGAAGGAATAAGGTGAATCACCAGTGTGTGGGGGAGGAAAAGGGTGAGCAAGCGGGTGAGCAAGCCCGAAAAAGCTCAGCTCAAAACCACAGACTTTCCATGGCTCAGAGTACAAGCATCCTGTAAGGGAGGAGAACTGCCCATGGCCCAGAGGCACACATCCTTTCCAGTAGTAAGCTGAGGTAGATGAGGTCGAAGAGATTTGGGTTCTCTCTCTTCTAAACGCTGGCTCCACTCATGCACGCCTGGCTCCTTCTGAGGGCAAGCTAACTATTTAGAAGTTTCACCTCACCCAATTCTTTAAAAAGAGCACCTGCCCTCAAAGTCTGGATACGGTTTTAGCGAAAAACAGAGAAGGATATCAAGGCCCCACCTTAGCGAGGGAGGGTATACAAGGGGATTTCTGGAGCCTTCTGAACTGGTTCCCAGTGCTAAGTCTTCCTCTTGGAACGTTAGACCTCAGGTGTGGAGCTGGGGAACTTTAAAATCCACTTTCCAAGTCGAAACCCATCTCATGTTTGATAAGGTTAAATGTTGACCTGTTGACCGGGAAGGTTGTATTGTTGGCTCTGTGGAAATGGAAAAGGAAGAAAGGGGACCAAGGCGTGGCTTTGCAGGGCAAGACTTTGATCTAAAGCAGGTGCTTTGTTCAACTCCAAGCCCAGTAACAAGGGCAGCCTTGTGTGCCTTCCCTCCAGGTCTCGGTCCCTCTGTGAGCGGAGTGAATGGGGTCAGGGCAATGTTTTCTGTGGACTTCAGGAAGAAAGGGCGATTTATGGACTGCAGGCAGTGGCCTGTCCCTAGGTGTACCCACAGGCCTGCCTCTGCCAGTGGTCATATTTCACCATAAGCAAAGAAGTTTGTGGAGGCCAAGAGTGCTGTGGACCACTCACCCACAGCCTCTCCCCGCAGAGAAAAACCAGAGCAGGACTTCTCTGCCCAGAGCTAGCGGGGCCACAAGCAACCGGCCAGCCGGTACCAGTAAACTGTCCCATTATAGCAGCACCAGGTAAAAGAGCCAAAAAATAAGCATGAAATGTGGTTGACCCGCAGCGAGGTGTATGGAAGGTTAAAAGATACTTGACACCCATGGGAACCTGGGTTCAATCCTCAGCATCCCATTAATGATGATCACAAAAATCATATTTTGTTTTGTTTACATGCTAAAATGTTAGCTTTTTGTAACTTGAATTTAAAACCAGATCATTAGTTTTAACCCCTGCTTTTTAAACTATAACTTTAAACTATGTCAGATTCACATTATGTTCTTTGGACTGTGCACTGGCACTGTCCACTGTCCTTTGGATCCTAAGTGAAAGAAAGCCTGAGCTTGAAAGTCTCAGCCTCATGTGTGACTGGTGCTCACACCCGTAGCTCTGCTTCACATCAGCCTATCGGTCCTCTCTCCTTCCCCCCGAGTCCTCAGGCCCCTAGAGTCTGAGGCACAGTGTTCCTGGCACAGAGGGCCCCTGCACCTGTCCAAGGAGGGGACATCATATAGGGATGTTAGTTCTACATTTTCCTGAGTAGCAAGCAATTTGTGGAGAACATATGAAATCAAAGACGCCCTCACAATTGCCTGTTCCCACCACCCATGGAATTCTGGAGAAATGTATGGAAGATAGACCAATGACCCAGCCCTCTCAGGACTGGCCTCCTTTCTGGAGCGATAGTGTGTGTACGGTGTAGATAGCTCTGGTTTGAGGTCCAGAGCCCTTGAGTTTCTCTGCAGTTTTACCAACACTAGGCAAATGGGTATGGGTGTACAGCTTAGGGGCTGTGAGGACCATGATCTGTTCCACCCAGCGCAATGCTCCCATTGTGGGGGTGAGGCACAGAAAAGGTACATATTCTAATGTATACTTGAAGTACAAACAAATTAGTATTGAAAGGCTTTTGTTTTGTTTTGATTTATATTTTGTTTTTCTAGACAGGGTTTCTGTCCTAGAACTCACTCTGTAGAAGAGGCTGGCCTCAAACTCAGAGATCTGCCTGCCTCTGCCTCCCTAGTGCTAGGATTAAAGGCATGTGCCACCACTGCCTAACAGAAAGCCTTTTAAATTAAAAATAAAAGGTCTCAACAACAAGCATGGTAGTGTGGGTCTAATCCTAGTGCTTGGGAGGCTGAAACAAAAGAGTGTCAGTTTGGCTAGCCTAGCCTACATAGTCAGAGCTTATTTCAAACAAAAACAAAAAAGTGCTCCTGTTTCCCTCTGAAATGGAACCTGTTTGTCAGGGCATGAGGATCCCCTCCAGCTTGGTCAACCAGGTCTTCTGTGAGTGACTGCTCAGAGCTCACACACTAGGGCTTCTAGCAGCAAAGAAAGGCAAGCAGAAGTCCATACCACCTGCACTGAAGCCCAAAGCACTGTGGGGATCATTTCTTCTGCACCTTCACAAGTGAATAAGAAACAGAAGTGTGAACTGAGTTGGGTCTTGGCAGGTGGTGCGCAACCCTGGGTGAGCTCAGTTTTCCTTACATGGAGTCACAGTCACCCCATGGAGACACATCTACATAGACCACGGGAGAGGCACCTCTGTGGCCATGTAAAGAAGACAGAATCTGAAGGTCATTCCAGGATGGGCATGAATCTCTGAGAAGAACAGTTTGCTCTACCTCCAAGCCAGCTCCCCTGCAGACTGCCAGCAAGCATCTGCCCAGCTGTGGAGCAGCAGCTTTAATCAGTGGTTAAATAATGAAGAAACTGAGTCTGCCTTTAGCTCTGCCTTAAGTACAGCTTCTTATATTGGCATGGAAATATGTTTACAGGGAGGAAAGCGTTAACAAATATGTGCTTTCTCAGTGCTGGCTGACTACTTGGCATCTTACAGTAGACTGCACTTGCTTCCTAAAGAAAAAAGTTAAATCAGCTTTACTGACCCTTACTGCCTTTTACATATTAGAAGGACTTAACAAATTATCTAGATTTCTTTCTTTTCATTGGTGTTGATGGGAAGAGCCAGCTGGTAAAGAGGGGAATCCAGAGATGGGCTCTTTTAGAACTATACAATGCCAGAGTTTTCAATCACCCAGCAATAATAAAAGGTACCTTTTACATCCTGAGCTGGACCAGGTTCTAAGGGCTTCCCACCCACTGTTTTCAGGGGAGGAGCTACTTAGGTTTGCCCCACTGCCCTACAGCTTCTGTCTGGAGTCCTGAGAGGATTCCTTACGGTGACAAGAGGAGTGCACAATGGATGCACTTGATGAAAATTCTCCATCTTCTTATCTCCTACACACACATATACACACACACATACACACATATACACACACTCACATACATACACACACATACACACACATATACACACTCATATATACACACACTCACATACACACACTCACATACATACACACATACACACACATACACACACTCACATTCACACACACATACACACACTCACATATACACACATACACATATATACACACATACACACACATACACACACTCACATTCACACACACACACTCACATATACACACATACACATATATACACACACATACACATACAAACACACATATACACGCATACACACACGCACATTCACATACACACATACATTCACACACATACACACACTCACATTCATACACACATACACACTCACATTCACACACATACACACACACATTCACACACACATACACACACATTCACACACACATATACACACATACATACACTTACATTCACACACACATACACACTCACATTCACACAAACATACACACACTCACACACACATACACACACATATATGTACACTCACATTCACATACACACATATACACACACATATACACTCACATTCACATACACACTCACACATACACACACATATACGCACACTCACATTCACATATACACATATACACACACATACACACATATACACTCACATTCACATACACACTCACACACATACACACTCACACACATACACACACTCACACACATACATTCACACACATACACACACATACACACACTCACATTCACACACACACTCACACACATATACACACATACACACATATACACACACTCATATTCACACACACATAACACACTCATATTCACACCATACACACACTCATATTCATACACATACACACACTCATATTCACAACACATACACACACTCACATTCACAACACATACACACACTCACATTCACATACACATACACACACATACACACACTCACATACACATACACACATATACACACATACACACATATACACACACTCATATTCACACACACATAACACACTCATATTCACACCATACACACACTCATATTCACACACATACACACACTCACATTCACAACACATACACACACACATTCACAACACATACACACACTCACATTCACATACACATTCACACACACATACACATACACACACACATACACACATATACACACATACACACATATACACACACTCATATTCACACACACATACACACACTCATATTCACACACATACACACACTCACATTCACAACACATACACACACTCACATTCACACACACATACACACATACACATTCACACACACATACACATACACACACACATACACACATATACACACATACACACATATACACACACTCATATTCACACACACATGCACACGCTCATATTCACACACATATACACACATACACATTCACACACACATAAACACACTCACATTCACACACACATACACACACTCACACACATACATTTACATTCACACACACATACACACATATACACACACATACACACACTTACATTCACATACACACACTCACATTCACACACATACACACACACACACACACACACCCCAACATGATTTGAGAACAAATGAGAGTAAGGCTTAGATGAATGAACAATTGCTGTATGATGTGAGAAAGGAGGATGTTAATATTCACAGTGAAGCTGTCACCTGTCCCTTAGCAGAAACTCTAGTCTGGGCAACCTGGGCCTAAAGAAAGAACATTCCAGAAGGAAAACACTGGCTCAGGGGGCCTAAGAACTCAGCAAACTGAATGGGAATCGCATTGCATGGCGTCACCAAAAGAGCACCTGGCACCTGGCACTTGATATCAAACAGCAAACAACACAGAGATTCAAAGGAAAGGGGAAGCCAGCCATTTTCCCTTCAAGATGGAGGAATAAAGACACCTCCCATCTAATGGCCCGTTCCTTTAACAACCAAAGGAGTTCTTGCAGAACTGGGAGGTAAGCTAGGCAGTGCATATACAAAAACAGGCTGTTGGTGAGCCCCAGAGCTAATGGCAAAGTCACAGCTGGGCTCAGACTGAGCTCTCAACAGCTGCCTGGGCTGTGGGAGCTGGTGGATCAAGGAGACAGAGGTGACTAGTGACACAGCCCAGGAGTGGGGGACAGGCAGGGAAAATCATTTTCAGGGAGAACATGGTGTGTGGTAGAGTTAGAAATAAATATCTAAGTTGGGCTCATGGAATTTTTACCCCTGAAGGGACCTTGAAAATCTCATGGTACAGTGGCTCTCAGCCATCCTGTCTGAAAAGCCTGTTGACCTGACTGCATAAGATTCACTAAGGAATTAAAAAACAAAAAAAAACAAAAAAAAACAAAAAAAAAAACATAGAGATGTTTCCATTTTACAGTACAGGGAACAGAACTGGGTCTTGGTTTTGATTTGGGTAGTTCTGACACAAGGGTGGATTGTGTTGTCCTGGCTGACCTGGAACACACTATGTAGGCCAGGATGGCCCAAATTTGTGAGACTTCTTTTGTGGCTCGTATCAAAGTGATGTGCCACTATGTCTGGTAGAACAACTATTTTTAATGCATACAAATAGGCTTGAAAAGCCACTCATCTATCTACCTTTTAATTCACACATAATGAAGCCAAGATCAAGTGACTGGCCATCCCAGGGACACAGGACTAGCAGCAAAGAGAAAGGATTTGAACTCAGGCCACTAAGGAGCTGTTGCTGATCCCAAAGATCCTCTCCAGGTTTCTATTTGGGGACCATACAAGTTAGCTCTGTCTAGGCGGTGAACGATCTAGAACACTACACAGTCATAAGTTGCACAGTCAACTTAAGGTCAGTTGAATGGCTGCCTCTGGGGACTGAAGGGTTTCACAGGGGCAACAGGGCACAACTGGGACACCTGCCCTCATGCATTAGCAGCGGCTCAGCTGAGCTCATGCTAGCAGCACCTGGGCAGGGTCCAAATTACCAAGAGGAAGATGTAGAAGTTCCCTTGTTCTAGCCAGACCTGCCCATCATCCCTCAGCCATGTTTTATCATCCTAAAACATTGCAGAACAGATTCCAGAGCCTAGCAAGAGATGCATCCTCTTGACAAAGAAGTTAGAAAGTGCCATCACAAAGAATCTGCAAGGAGGGACAAAAGCAATTGGGGCCATTTTTGACTGGGGACCAGTCTACTCGAGGAGCTTTCCTACCTCACTTAGATTCCCATCATTTTATCTCGTACTTTAGCCAAACTTCAATCCCTATTCCTTAAATATAGAGCTAAGTATTTTTAAAATACCTGTTTTGGAACCTGCTATTTCTTTGAATCAAAACTCCGTGTTGCTGAGGGATGTGGCACGCACCTGTAATCTCAGCACCAGGTAAGCAGAGGTTGCTTGAGGCTACCACAAAGAAAGATCCCCTGTCTCAGGAAGCCACAGTGAATGAGTGTACAAATGAGTGAATCCCTGAATACCATTAATAAAATGCCCTTTCTCCTCCTGTGCCTCCACCCAAAAGGCCTGGGCCTCCTACACAGACCATTCAGACAACCTTCTAAGGACTGAACAGCCAAGGACCAAGTGACACTGCTTCTACTGTGACAAAAACCCAACAAGAAGCAAGAGATGGGGGCTGGAGAGATGGCTCAGCGGTTAAGAGCTCCGTCTGCTCTTCCAGAGGACCCGGGTTCGATTCCCAGCACCCACATGGCAGCTAACAACTGTCTGTAGTTCCAGTTCCAGGCAAAACACCAAGGCAAATAAATAAATAATAAATAAATAAAGTTAAAAAAAAAAAGATCTAGTGTCTTCTTTTAAAAAAAAAAAAAAAAAAGAAGCAAGAGATGGGTGATAGAGGTGGCAGAATAATGAAGCAAAATCCACACCTTCCAGGGAAATATGCCAGCACACAGTACCCAAGATTAGAAAATGTCAAAGAGAGCATTGGGGCATGTGAAGTCATATACGGCTAGGAGAATCAATTCTCTTCAGTGCTGGAAATCCTGCCTCTGAGGAACAGGCAGGGTTTTACTCAAACTTATAAAACTGTTAGACATGCTCACCCATGTTCGAGCATTATTTTGAGAGAGACACTTTCTAGTTAGCGAAGCCTGCTTAAACATCCGCACTTCAATAAGGCTCCTGTTCCACACTTCTTCTGGGTGGCTTTGTGGAGGACTGTGTTCACAGAAGTTTGTTGAAATGCTCTTCAGCTCACACACACTGGTGGGGAGGTAGCGCCCCACAGCCTTCACCCTCAGCTTGTTGGCCATTTGGTTTTATTTCTGTCCTGTCTACTCAGCCCTAAAATCTTAATTTGGTGCTGGTTCCCATGTCCACCACATGGGTGGGAACTGAAAGGGGGTGGAAATTCTGTTAGAACCAATTCAGAAGGCAAGCTGGCCTCCCTTTAGTTAGTGTCTGTCCATTATTAAGTTCAATTTAATTTCACTATTTTCTTCTCAGGATCATTGTAATATGTTTCCCAAGAGCAGACTGCAAAAGAGCAAAGAACAGAGGCCTGCCGTAACAACAGAGGAGGCAAGTCCTTCTTTCCTGGCAACCTGAAGAGATAGCTGCTTTGCAATGGAGCATCTAATACAGGAACTCTGGATGCCCCGTCACTGTGAGGGATCTGCAGTTTATCTACAGGATGGGGACGGTGTACAGCCAGGTGCACAACTAGTTACTTCCAGAAATTGGGTGTCTAGCTTGGCAGTGACTGGAGTGTTTCTCCCCAGAGGGTGTACTTTTCCCCTCTAATTACTAATGGAATGTGCTATCTGAGCCAGGAGTTCGGTCTTTGCCTAGGCCGAGAGTTCATTTCCATCGGCAGCACTGCATTTTTCACCCATGCCCTTTAGAAAACAGCCCTATTTACGGTGATACTAATGCCTCCCCCGCCCCCTGCTTTTTTTATCTGTTTTCTCTAAATCTCCTGAAAATGTAGATTGATGTATTAAAAGAATTTTACTCCCTTGGACTGGAACGCAGTATGCTATTTGACACTGTAAAGTGGGTTTGACTTGATCGTGTGTCTTAGAGACTTTTTGCTAACAATTTTTGAGTCAGCCGCCCTTTGCCCTGAGTCCAGATCACTCATTGCTTTAACCCCTTGCTTTCTAAACTCACCGCTTCGACTTGTCTACATTTCTCATCTGATTTCATCTCTCCTGTCTGCACATTTTTTTACTGTTCTTCCGGCCTGTTTTTTGTTGTTTGTGTTGTTGTTGTTGTTTGTTTGTTTGTTTTGTTTTTCCCAAGAAACTTCCTTTTCAAATCTCCTTGGCAAAGTCTTTCCTTGTTTGGTCCCTTCCTCTCTTCCTACCACCTCCTGCCTGGGCTCTTCACACTGGCCTGCTTACTAACTTCCAAAATGGTACTCCAATCCTCTCCTCTGCCTGCCTCCTCCGTAACCTGGGTACCAGGACCTGCCTCATCCAGACTGTATCTTTGGCTGATCTTGGCCCCACTCAAGTTCACACACTTCAGCTTAGTGAGCTGCTTCAAATGAAACCATTGCCTGTTCTTAGTTTTACCTTCTGAAAATTCCTAAAGTTTCATCTTTTCGTGTGCACATTAGGGGGGCACATTCCTGTGCGCACATCCCTGTATGCACGAGGCAGGCTGGCCCACAAGTTCCAGCCAGTCACCCTGCCTCCTCCCATCTCTTCCTACAGGAGCATTAGAATTCTAGACGCATGGTTTCACACTTGGCTTTATGTGAGTTCTGGGAATTCAAACACAATTCTTAATACTTGCATACCCAGGGCTTTCCTACTGAGCAAACCCCAAACTCTCTATTTTTATGCAGGGCAACATAATTCTTTAAGGGCCTAGGCATATTTGCTCTCTTTGGCCTGGAACTTCAAGTTTCTGAATTCCCCTCTTCCACACTGACACCTGGTCTTCGGGACCATGGCTTCAGTCTCCCCCTCACCTTAGCATTACCCACCACAAAGATCTTCCTTCAAGGTCAGCTTTGCTTCAGAGATGGTCCTCATTCAAAAGCCTTCCGATGCTCTCATTGCTCAGCACAGAAGCACACAACTCAGATTTCCAGGCAAGCGCACTTGGCGTTCTAGCCTGGTCCTCCACACGCCTGCACCTCATGTTGTGCTGACCTCAGCATGTTTGTAAATTCAGGGTCTGCTTTATTTCCTCTTCCATTTACCAACATATCCACTTCCAGGGCTTTTGTCCATCTTGTCTTATCTTCTGTATTTCCCTCTCAGGATCCTAATAGATCACACGCCTATCACGCCCATTGCCTTTCCTCTTCTCTCTTCTTGTGTTGCCTGCCTGCTACTTCACCTTTCTACCAGATCACCAGAAATGTCTTATTAGAAGGTGGGGTGAGTCTTGGTCTAGCCATGGCACCTAGGGCAAGCCTACAACTCTTTTCAGCCTGATATTCTCACAAGAAGCAGACAAATACGATGAAGATTTTGGAATCTAGAAGCAGAGTCAAATGTGAGCTTCAGTTCTAGCATTGAGGTTGACTTCAGTGGGGTTTTTGTTTGTTTGTTCGTTTGTTTGCTTGTTTTTGTTTTTTCTTCAAGACAGGGTTTTTTTCTCTGTGTAACCTTGGCTGTCCTGGAACTCACAGAGATCTGCTTGCCTCTGCCTCAAGAGCGCTGATATTAAAGGTATGTGATATCACACCTGGCTGGTAGTTTTATCTGTAAAACATGGATGTGAATAGTACCCCAGCAACTTGAATGATACTGAGTGGAAATGTCTCAGCACGATGCCTGGTACACAATAAATTCATATTAAGTAATGTTCATCTCTAGTTTATTATCATGTTTTTCTAGTTTATAATTTGTTCCTTCATACGATTGTTGTGACAAATGTATGCAAAGACAAATCATTCCCCAGCATAAAATCTCTACAGGCATATTATGATCAACCATGGGAACACAATACAGAATACAGCAGAGAGTCAGATCCCTAGCCTCAGCCCCAGTTCTGACACAGTGGAGACACAGGTGATTGTAAATCACCACTGGGCCAGATGTTTCCACCTTTATCTTTGAAACTCCTGAGCCACTAGGACATAGTAGAAAGAAGAAAGCCTTGAATTTCAGACAGAGCTGCACGTGAGTGCCAGGAGTATCAGGTTCTTTGTCTACACGCTACCGCTAGCTAACCATAGCAGGCATCATATAACATGACTGCAAATTTTTAGTTTCCTATTTGTCATAAAGTAGCAGCTCAATGTCTGGATTCTCCTCCAAAGTACCTCAAATGTAATATACACCTAGCAGGGTTTTGGTAAAGCTCTCTGAACTTCAGCAATGCTAAAAGTCTGAATTTGTTACAGGTGGGTCAGTGGCTCATAAGACTGCCAAACTGATTCCTGCAGAATACAAAGCAGTCCCTTCAGAGATTGAAAACAACAACAAAAATCCTTCAAAAACCCAGGGTCCACAGAGAAGTTTACTTCTGAAAATGAGCTACCAGAAATGGAACCAGGCATTGAAGGACACCTCCACGGTCTCAGGCTGGCTCCAGGGTGCTCTGTGATGACTGGAGAGATGGTAAGCAAGGCAGCTTTCCTGTGTCATTCCAAAAAGACAAACTTCCAGGGAAACATGCCCCCATTTCCTTTCCTATACATAGCCACACACTTAGAAATGACAGACACTTATTGACAATAGCTGCATTCTAAGAATCCTACCTGTGAGAATGCATCTAACCCCCAAACCACGCCCATTAGATGGGATTGTTACCATTTCTTACCTGTCATTATGAAAGTAAGGCTCTGTCCAAGGTCAGACAATTAGTAAGTAGCCAGTCAGATTAGAATCTTGGTTTTAGACCACTCTTTAACTGTCATACAGAGGATACATTTTATGTCATACATAAGGAAGAAGTAAGCATCCACCCAGGCTGTACATTTGAATCACCAATGGGTTGAATAAAGGGTACCAATACCCAAGAGCCATCATAACCTACTGAATACAAAGAGAGTGACAGGTGACACCTAAATAATTCTGAGGCATCCAGAGAGTCTCACTTGTACTGGTGACTTTTTCTACCACCATCACGACTCTGAAACCTGGATCAACCCAGCACATACCACAGCCTCATGGGGCCCACAGCTCACATAGGAGACTGGTGTGTGCATGGTAAGAGGCCATGCTGGGTACCTTATGGTGATTGTTTATGCCTCACCGTGGCACTTGTGCTGGGCAGGAAGGATATGCCAGATTCTGTAGCAACCCTACACTTGACTGACTACAGATGCTGAGGCGAGCCTCTGGGGAGTGTTGCCAGCCCATAACTGCCCCAGACTGTCTGCCCAGCTTGATGGCTCTGAGTGTTTGTTTGTAGCTTGGCTTTTTCTTTCTGTGAGAGGGTGGGGAAAACAGTGGAATACCCTTTTCTATAGTGTTGCTGTACAGTGGCTACAAAGAAGACAAGTTGAAGCTAAGTGCCAATGTCTTGTCCTTCTCTTTGTTCACTCCATCTGCCTACCCAGTGTGCAAGGGAAAACGGAGACCTGACTGGCCTTCCAAAGTTACACCATTTCAAAGCCATGAAGGGTGTGTTTTCCATCACTTAGGACAAGTATACATTATAAAGTGCCCAAGTAATTAAACAAATGGTATTTGCAAACATCTGCCACCCAGCACTGTTGCCTGTGTTCAAACAAAGCCTCACAGTGTCTTTGGCAGAGCGGAGTGAGAGGAGGAAGGTGCCACGCTGAATGAACTCTCCCGATTACCGTTCTGTGGCCTGGGGGAATTAATTCAAATCCACACCAAGAATTTAATTCCCAAAGCGGCAGCTAGTTCCTAAGAACGTAGACCAATGAGGACCCAGAGTAAAGCTGGCAGTCACAGCAATTCCTGGGGGTTTCATTAACCTCTACTAAACCATATCCACCATGATTCTTGGCCGAATGGCAGAATCCACATGTGAAAGACTCTGAGGAGACGGTGAGATCTCTGGCTGTGAAGGCTGCTGTCTGACAGCTCCAGGGAGGTCCCACAGTCTCTTCCCAAGTTGGAAATTCTCAACTGCATCAATGTCCCAACATGTGATCTGGAAAAACATGCTCCTGACACCTAAAAGTGCAGACTGCTCTAAACTCCAGATCCAGTGAGTGATAATGAGGCTGAGTAAGCTGGTGCAGAGGAGCTAATGTCTTTAGTAACAGTGCTGGGTACATAAGTCCTGGCTTATCTGGAACCCAGTATGGTTTTCTGATTCCTATAGTGGAAACTGACCTTTCTCACCACCCATTATTGAAACAAATACAAAAAACGGAGGATGGAGGCTGCCTGAAGGTGCTGCTTCACCGTTCTGGCCTCCAACCTCTACCAACCAACCAAAGAGCTAGCCAGGAAATGTCACTTCTTCCTCCAGGTGAACATTGCACAATGAGGCTCACTAAACACCTTCCTCACCCCTGGGAGGATTCCTGGTTTTCTTTCTTTCTTTTTCTGGAGCTAAGAGAGGAAGTCCTAAGGGGAATTCCAGCTACATTTGGACTTTCCAGCATAACCTCAGTAATTAACTAAGAAATTATTGGCCATTTCCTTCCAAGGCTAGGGACCACAAGGCCAGATGAATAACTAGTGCGCTCCTTGGGTGTAGAAGTCAATGGCAAAAGGTGTGAGTCTGAGGGGAAGGGGGCTGATTTACATTTCTGTTGATTCCATGAAAGGGCAGAAGAATTTTTCATTGCTTGGTAGAGACTAGATGTTGTGGTAGCTTCCTTTCATTGTAGTAAATGCTCAGATTTTTGCCAAAATGAACTTACGAAAAAGAAATGTCCATTTGGACTCCGCAGCCAGAAGCATCTGGCCTGACCTAGCCCCAAGGTCCAGACCTGAAGTCCCACAGCCACTTAGTCCTAAATTACCACAAAAAGGCCTGTATTAATTACAAACTGTTTGGCCTATAGTTCAGGCTCATTACCAACTAGCTCTTACAACTTAACTCAACCCATTTTTATTAATCTATGTATTGCCAGGAGGCTCTGTGGCTTTACCTGTGTCCCATTACATCTTGCTTTCTGGGCAGCAGCCTGCAGCTTCTCTTTGTCTCTGCTTGCATTTCCCACCTGCCTCTAAGCTGCCTTCCCAGAGGCCAAAAAGCCTCTTTATTAACAAGGGTAATAAAGCACATTCACAGCGTACAGAAAGACATCCCACATCAGGACTCAGTTTTCATGGTTCTGTTTCATGACTGGCTGGCCTGTTGCTTTGGGGAAAGCAGCACCTTTGGTGGAATTTGGGAATAGGGCAAACTGCTTCCTCTATAGTCAGAAAGCAGAAGAGAAAGAAGGACCTAGAGCCTCCAAATCCTTAAAATTCATCTTCTGGTCATCCAAAGGCTTCCACTAAAGCCCATTTACCAACAGCACTCTCTTGAAGACCAAGTCTTTAATACAGAGGCCATTAGGGCAGCGGTTCCCAGCCTACAAGTCACAACCTCTTTGCGGGTGGAAGGACCCTTTCACAGGAGTCACCAAAGACCATCTGCATATCAGATATTTACATTACAACTCATAACAGGAACAAAATTACAGTTATGAAGTAGCAACAGAAATAATTCTGTGGTTGGGTTCACCACAACATGAGGAGCTGTGTTATAGGATCACAGGATTAGGAAACTGAGAACCAGTGTTATAGAGGATGTTTAGGTATTTAGAGGGACACATGTAAACAAGCAATAGACAGAGAAAGAAAAATGGAACACAAGTTCTAGAGATGAAACCTTTATTACTTAAAATTCAAAGTTCATTATGTGGACTGCCCACAGAATTGACCCACACTGGAAACACAGAACCTATTGAGACATAGAGAGCGGAAAAAGAAACCTGAAGAAATGAGCAGATTTGAATGGCATTGTTGGCAGCAGACAGGATGCCATCCTATAAACTTGGGGGTGAACTGGGGCTGTAAGGGTACATGGTCACATTAATATCATATCAAGAAAACAAGCCCAAGAATGTACTAGACACACCATATAGGGAAAAGGCAGATTGAGAAAAGGACTTAACTTCTTCACCTGGATCTATAACACAGTGGACATCAACTCTGTGATGGCCCACGGCCCTGTCATCTGACCGTCCAGTATGTGTCAGAGACTGACAGGCAGGAAACTCCTGACTGTCCTAGGGGGTTACCCCAGCGTGTTTTGTCCTGTTGATGCAGTCTGGTCAGCTGCTACCCACCTGCCATCTTGGAATCTGGAACCATTGTCCACCTGCTCCTTCATCTGCACTGTCTTTTCCTTCTGCCTCTAATGCCAGACTCAGCTCTGCTTGTACAGATCCTTGACTTCAGCCTTGGTTTCAACTCGTTATTGTATGAACACAGACCCTATCCCCATTTTTATTCGCCTTCTTCTGAGACTTCTCAGTACTCCACGCCTCTTTAGCCCTCTGCAGTCAGTGTGCAGCCTAACTATGCACAGACATAAACACATTGTTGTATGATTGCGATGTCTAATAAAAGAACTTGTGATTAGGACTGAAATCAAAGGCTGGAGAGATGGTTCAGAGGTAAAGAGCACTGACTGTACTTCCAGAGGTCCTGAGTTCAATTCCCAGCACCCACATGGTGGCTCAGAACCATCAGTCTTGAGATCTGGTGCCCTCCTCTGGCACACAGGCATAGTGGAGGCAGAATGTTATATACATAATAAATAAAATCTTTTCAAAAAGACTGAAATCAAAGAATTTACACTGTCCCTGATCAGGGATTCCAAGGACAGTGAAACCATCTGGCAAATTTCAAACAGCATTACCGTATGAATTTTTTATTCATTAAATGTTGACATTATAGAAAGACAAACACCAACATGACTTTCTGTGTTTCTGACATACCATACTCACAAGCACAAAGTGACATGACAGTTTTTGAAGTGAGGTTGTGGATAAAATATTTAGTGATATAATGACAAAGGTCTGCAAATCTATAGAGAATAATCCCACAGACTTAGTCCTAAGCAGGGTAAACCCAGAGAAACCCACAGGAAGCCTTCCACCCTGATGAAACTGCTAAAACCTGGAGAGAGAAATGTCATTTTAAAAGAAACAGCGAGAGAAAGAAACATGGTGGGTAAAAGAAAAGAATAAAAAGAAGAAAGAATAGACTTTGTACTAGAAAATACATACACTAGAAGAACGATAAAATGAAAGGGCAGAAACAATGCAGCAGCCTGGAATTCTGTGTTCAGCAGAATACTCCTCAGAAACAGAGGTGGAAAAAAAAAAAAACAAAAACAACTTTTCATACAAACAGATGCTACAGGAATTATCAGCAGCAGCCACAAGATTCACAAAATTGTAAAAGAAAGTTCTGACAGAAGGCAAAAGACGCTGCATGGAAACAGACCTAGACAAAGAACGAAGACCACCAGAAATACTAAGGATGGAAAACCTAAAAGATGCTTTTCTTACTTAAAAGATCACTGCCTAACGAGAGCAAACAAGCATGTATCTGGAGGTTTACAACAGGAGCAGGGGGAAGCACGGGGCACCAGGACACCAAGAGCAGAGGGAGCTGTACAGCGCACGGGAGAGCAAACTACAGACCTAAGGAGAACCATGAGAAACTAGAAATCAGCCCATAAATCGGGAGCAGGGATGGAATGGGGTCAGCAAATGCATCCACTCCAGCAAAGGCTGGGCAGGGAATGAACAATGAGGATCTGTGACCACCCAAATCCACATTCAAACTCAATCTTTAACGCAGCAGTACGAAGAGGCCTCTAGGAAGTGACCAGGCCAGGAACATCAAAGGGTTGGAAGAGGGGATCCAGGCTCCCCTGCTCTCCTGTCTTCAGTCATGGGAGGACGCAATTCTTGCACCCAGATGTGAGGGCACAGGCAGAAAGCCCTCACAAGGCACCAAAACAACCACCTTCTACCCCCAGATTTTATTCTTTATAAGTTGTCTGGTCTAAACTATTTTGTTATAGCAACCAAAATGATGTAAGGTATGTGACACATGGCAAACAATTAGAAAGATAATAGAGCCATAATAACAATTATATTAAATGTAAATGTCACAAGCCAGCTGTTTCAAAACCACTGTCCACAGCCTCGAACTTAAATCAGCAATGACATCAGTATGTATTGTGAGTCACTGTCCTCCTGCTCATCTCCATGAAAACTAAAGTAGCAGGAAGTAGATTTCACTCAAGAAAACCACTTATCAACCATAAAAATTATAGGCATCATCTCTCCAAGTATACTTCTTATAATGTTTCCTGTCTCTGTTTCTATTTTTCTTAGTATAAAATCCATTTTTATGAAGGTGCTACTCCAGCTATTGATTATCCTCTGAATATCATTTTTATTACTGTATATTAAACTTACGTATTCTTAGAATCTGAATTTTATTTCTTAAAGACAGTGTAGAGGGCTAAGGGGGATGGGAAGCTCAATGGTAGGATGTTTGCCTGGTGTGAACAGGTCTACACTGCACAAAATAAAACCAACTTAGGCTCTCAATAGCTCATGAGCTGGGGCTGGGGCTCAGTGGTATGTTGCCTGCCTGACATTAACCCATGCCTAAGGCCCTGGGTTTGCCTTCCACCACAGGAGAAGAAAAGATTAAAAAATGGGTCATAAAACTGAATGTGAAACCTGAAACTATAACATTTTAGAATAAAACCAATCATGCCTTTAGGCAGACATCACCAAAATCATGATCGCTTAAAAAACAAAAAATGTGATTAACTGAAATTTAAAATGTTGTGATTTTAAAAGATAACATTAAAGAATGAAAAGATGCCACAAAGAAAGATGATGATTGTGATTCATATATCTGATATATATCTTATACTGGGATTTATAAAGAATGTTTATACTAACCAATAGACAAAAGACAAAAGGTACAATTTAATAAACAGACCAAAAATGTAAATAAACAATTTTTAAAGATGACTTGTAAACAGGGCTAGTGATACTCACATACAGATAAGATGAAGGTGCTTATCTCCCGACTCAAGTTCTGTCCCCGTCCCTGCCACCCCACTGGATTCACTTGATAGAGGGAGAAAATCAACTTCCCTAAATTGTCTCTGCCCCATCTGCATGTTGTGGCACACAGGACCCTCACATACACAGAGACAAATTAAAAAAAAAAACAAGCAAATTAATAAATAACTGTAGGAAAAACATTATAGAAAGAAGATATGCAAATTATTAACAATATGATCAGCTAGGCTGGGTGTAAGGTACCTGCCTAGCACGTCAGGTTTGAGTTCCAGCACTGAAAAAAAAGTTCGAGAGACTAAGCCACATAAGAACTGAAAGTTAAAATCCCAGGGCTACCTCTAAGGTCACTAGAATGGCAGTAATAAATAGACAATACAGCATTAGTGAGGATGCAAAAGTTCCTTAACACTCCTGGTAGGCACACAGAGTGTTATAACCACGCCTGGAGTGAAACTAGTGAAGCAGTACCTTAAACTGTAAATGTAAAACTCAAGACAGAGTTCTCCTCCTGTGCAGCTACTGCAGAGGATCGAAACACACTGCACACATTGCAATTAGTGAGAATGGCATTAGTCACAACCCCAGATGAAATCAAATATCCCTGAGCTGCTGAATGGCCTGGCCAGTCAACATGACATATTCTAGTCAACAGTAAGAGGGTAGGGGCATCTGCCCCGCATATGTTGCATTTCACTAAGTAAAAGAAGCCCAGACATAAAAGCCAAGAGAGCACACAATTCCATTTATGGTATCTGCCTGAAAAATGAAGCCCATGGAAAGCCAACTAGCCAATGTCCTGACTCAGGAGTGAAGAAGCTTTCTGGTCAAGTGTTCTAAAACTGGACCTTGGCGATGGTTGAACAGCTACACATTTTCAATTCATTTATTTATTTTTATCTTTTAATATGTATGAGTGTTTTTCCTGTGTGTAAGTGTACCACCATGGGGAGTCCACACAGTGTCCATGGAGGCCAGGAGAGGAAGTTGGATACACTGAAATTGCAGATGGTTGCAAGAACCATTCAAGGGTTGAGAACCAAACCCAGGTCCTCTGCAAGAGCAACAAGTGCCCTTCACTGCTGACTCACCTTCCAGCGCCCTGGAAAAACAACAAAAAACAAATTAAAAAGCCACAAACTATGAGAAAGTATAAGCTGTTAAAGTAATGTTATCTAGGATTTTTAAAGAGACAACCCATTTTTTTAAGCCAAAACAATTGAAGACATCTCAAAAAACAAAAAGACTTAGTCAATGTAAAAAATTAATGTCACTTGCTATTAGTAAATTCACATTGAAATCAGGTTCATTAAAATGGCTCAATAGGTAAAAGGGCTCGCTGCTATCCTTGATGGTCAAGTTCTATTTCCAGGGCATAAATGGTGCAAGGAGCACACACATCTTTGAAAACTGACTTCTGAAACACACACATGCACACACATGGCCACCAACAGGGATTCACACACACAAGCAAGCATGCATATACATTCTTGAACACACACAAATACACAAATGCGTACATGTGTGCACAAATTTAATAAATTCTTTAAAAAATCAAATCCACAATTCACTAAATTGCCAAAGACTTAAAAAGACAAAGACACTAAGGTAGGATGTTAGACAACTGTAGCTGGTAGGATCATGGATTGGTACAATCATGCTGCGAAATCGTGGCAGTTTCTTACAAGATTACATGCACATTGTTAACGTACAATCCTACTCTAGAGCATTTATCCCAATGAATGAAAACATGACTTCACAAAGACATTTATGCTTATGTCAACTTTATTGATAATAGAAGAACTGTAAAACAATTGTTTATACCAAGTGGATAAGAAATTGAGTTATTATATGATGGAAAACAATGCAGCAATAAAAAGGGATGAGCTGATAGAGACTGGGTGACCTCACGAGCTCTATTCTGGCCAGAAGCTACTAGAAACTACAGGGCCATGCCATGCAATCTGATTCTTGTAAGACTCTGGCCCTGGCCAATTTACTTTAAGTGACAGAAAGCAGGCCAGTGTTTCTGGAGGAATCAAGAGGGCTAAGCCCATTGGCTGTAACTCTATAGATGCATAGATTTCTAAGTGCACCGAAATGTGTACTTACAGTGGATATTTTGTTGTATATAAACTATATCTCAATAGGCTTCATGATGGAATACATAAAATCAAAATCTAAACCCCAAATTATTTTCATAAATGTTTGAAAATGGGTTATAACAAAACAATTTTGCAGATGGGAGAGAATAATATGACTTTTATATAGGAATTACAAATATAAAAATGTAAATGAAATGCTCCAGAAATACCTTGACTAGAAATATCAAATGTATGCTATTTTATTGACAAAAACACAGATAACACAGGTCAGATAGGGAAAATAACGTGTATGGGCATTGTATACTCTAACCGGTACACGTGTAATGTGCGTGTGCACACATGAAAGTCAAAGCAGGATGTTATGGATCCCCTTTAATTGCTTATGTTTTGATTCAGGGTTTCTCACTAAATTTAAACTCACCCTTTCAGCCAGGCTGACTAGCTAGAAAGCTTCCAGAATCTGCCTTCCTCTCCTCTACCAAGGCTGGTCAGACAGGCACCTATAGCCATGTCCAGGATTTGAACTTGGATCCTGTTGATTTCCTATGAAGTGCTCTCATCCACAGAGTCAGTCTCGCCAGGCCAGCAACACTATTTCAGTGGCATTGTCTCTCCACTGGTTGTTTATTATTATTATTATTATTATTATTATTATTATTATTATTACTCAAGAAATTTTATTTACAAAACATTTGGATCCAATTCCTTTCATAAAGGAAAACACAGAGCTCTTAATTTACCCTCAAGTGAACTATATAGCTTATCAAGCTGATTTTGATTTCCCAGATACACAAGAAGCAAGCCAAGATCCACAAGCAACACTGATGAATTCCTGAGGATTTCACAAACTTCAGCCCAAAAACCAGACAGAAGAGAGAAATTCAACTATTAAGAACACAGAGAGCCCAGGTGACTCCAAGCTTCAGCACATCCACAGGCGACACTGTGTCATTCAGGTTTATTCTCTGACATGTTGATCTCAGCCTCTTTGTTCCTTGATTTTTGTCTTTGGAAGAAAATCTTCACCATGCATTATTTATTAGAAGCATGCTTTTGGTCTCTTTCTCTCACTCTCAAAGATTTTTACAGAAAATGATATCAGATTCCCAGCAAAAGACCGGATCAGTAAATGATTTGGGAAGAGGTGAAAATACATATAAGAAACAAGGTGGTAAACTATCTTCACAAGATCAGGAGTTAGTGAACAGGCGGGTTAAGCTAACTGAAGAGAGAACTAGTCTGACTATTTTGAACACCAACTTCCTACGAGAAAACTGTTTTAGAAAAGTAGTTTGTCCAAAGCCTCAGGGGAGAGTGGGAATCTTGGCCATTTTCCCACATTTTGTTCTATAAGGTAGTATTATTGCAAAAATAATTGAGAGATGGAGACTGCTTTGAAAGGTTTATGCAAAATTTAAGTGATCAAACAATATTTTGCATCTTTACAAAGAAGTATATATATATACACACATGTGTGGAAGGTGTTATATTCCAAATTCCGGATAGTATTTACTTCTAAGAAGGGATAAGGCTTTCTATGGGCACCTGAAGGCAAAAAGCAGACTTATGACATCCCTCTTAGAGTACTCCTCACCCTACCAGAAATTTCCTCATTTGTAAACTTCACAAGGAAAATAAATGGCAAAAACTAGCACATTTCCTAGAACTATCTGAAATGGATTGTCATTTTCCACACCAAGGGCCTTTTTCCATGTTGAGACTATCTGAAATAGCTTTGAACACTCATCAACTAAGTCAGACACCAAGTTATAATAGGCAAACAAATCCTCAAAAAAAAAAAAACTGTGTTGTTCCAGACTGCAACAGAATACGAAACTGTCCAACTGAATAAAGTACTTGCCCTACAACTGCACAGCTTATCCATTTAGAGGATTTAGAGGACATGCCACTAGCCTGGTGATCACTGCTTACCAAAGAATTACACACCTAGAGTTCTCACATGAGATTAGAAAGCATCCACATCATATTACCCCAAATATTCAAGATTTTGCCAAGAATCATCACATTAGATCCAGGGAACCCATCTAGCTTAAAAGCATTATGAGTTTCCGTGCTGAGGACAGTTATGTAGACTGTAGCAGTTAGACTGACTAGGGGGTCACATGCTTGGCCAGAAAGCCATCTGAACGCCTGGATGTGGATATTCCAACTTCCCTGTTCTGGATGTTTTGGACATTTTTACCCAAAATATTTTTGCTGCTTGGGTATTTGATCTTGAAGAGAAGGCACTGTTCACTTGTGGACAAGGGCTAATTTGAAAACACTAGACATGATACATAAAGAATGTGCTATAACTGAAAAAAATGTTTTCATAAGTAAGCTTGGACGTCAGGTTTTTTTTTTTTTTTTAAGCACATATCCTCTATCCTTCCTCAGTGCTGTTTGCTCAGCTGGATGTCCACAGGGTCTAATTTTCCCCCCAATTGCCCTTGCACGCTAATATAATTGCTGCTCTATGGGTAATTGGTCAGCCTAGAGCAGCATTCGAAGGAGTTCTTCATCTGCACTGTCTGGCAGCTTCCCGGATGACTCTGCTGTCTTAGAGAACTATCATGAATCTTCAGCTCTTTATAACAAGGCTAACTAGTGTGGGTTTGTAAGGAATACTGTACTTTAGTGCTCAAAAGCTGTAATCTTTCAGCATCCAATGTTTCTTGTCACGATGAAGTACAGAGCAAATGAAATCAAGACTCAAATATGTTTTCTCTCCTGTCATTTTCCACCGCTCTCCTCTCCAAACAGAATTAGATTAGAACAAAGTCTGGCTAAAAAATCCTACTATCAAGCCAGTTTCATCTAATAATGCCCTTGGTGATTAAACAAATCCTGCTCACCATCTCGAGTCTCCTCAGAGAGTACGTTTTCAACATAGATGAGATGGGTGATACACAGAAAGAACTCCCTTTGGGTGAATTTGGGAGCATATCTGCTCACTCTTGAGCAAAGCCCTGTTATTGTAAATTGTGGGCAGAGCTCGTCAAATATCCAGAACCTTTGAATAACTGGAGAGCTCTGTTCTCTTTGTACTTGGGTAGTGGGCATTTTCTCAAGCAAGTGAAGGGTGACTTCCTTCAAGAAAACCAAGAAGTGGTCCGAGAAGGCTAATACTCAAGCTTTCTACATCTACCAGGTAATTCAGTGGCTTTCAGCATTCCTCAATTTTCTGACAAGAACAATGGCAACACAAGTCAATTTTATTTTATATAATAAACATTTCAAAGAGAATAAGACCAGTGTATTTTAATAAGTACTATGAGTATTTTTAACAAACTATTATGTATGGCTTATGTATAGGCTTATTAAATTCATTCTTTGATGGATTTTTTGACACACATAATGCATGCTGACCACTCCCAATCTCCATTCTCTCCCACCTCACTACTGTTTCTCCTTATTCTTCCCTACAAACCTTTCTCACATTCAATTTAATTAGGGGCCACCTGTGTGATGGGGGCTCGGAGCTATCTGAGCTGGGTAGTCTCAGCATGGGGTACACATCTGGAGACAATGACTCCCCCTCTCCCAGAATCTATCAATAGTCAACAAATCGTTCAGCACTGAAGTGTAGGACCCCATGGTTCCTCCCCCTTCCATGATGGATTCTTATGTGGTACAGGGCAGGTAACCACAGTTGAGTTAATCATTACAATAACTGTATGAATCTAGAGGTTGGCATTCCACACTAACATTGGCTCTTCCGTATTTCTTTCCCCCTCTTCTCTAATGAGCCTTAGATGGGGTGATTTTTGCCCTAAACTGTCACTTTTGCTCAGGATCTTGGGCAGCCTTGAGTCTGCATTCACTGTTACTTTTGTTTGTATGTATAAACAGATAGTTGGCCAGCAGTTTGATGCTATGTCAATTTAGTTAGCTAACAGCAGTAAGTTTCTTTCTTAGACTTACTTCCCCGGACATGGATTGGTAGCTTGGTTTATAGTACCAGACATGAGTTCACTTCTGTGAGGTGGGTCTCAAATACACAGAGGTATTTGAGCTGGTTACAATCACAGAGTTGAGCTACTACTGTACAGGTAGGCACACCTTGCCTAGTACACTGGTTTAGTGGTTCACAGCTGGGGAGGATCCTTGATGACTTCCCCAGCCACCTACATATCACCTGACACTGTGAAAACTACTCAGCAGGAAGGAAGCACCCAGCTTAGTTCCAGTTTACTTTCTCCCTATCTGTAACAGAAGTGCATGGTGCCTTCAGCAAATCTTAGCCTCTAGTTCTAGTGAGCAGATTGGCAAGGGCTTCATTATTTTGGGCTCCTCTGAGCCCTAACCCTAACCCTGACCAGCTCCTGTGAAGGCATCTGGTTATTTGCTTAGTGATCTGTTTCTAGAAGCAGTTTTATGAGCCATGAAGGGTAACTTGCTTCAACTTCTTTATTTGAATTATAAAACAATAGGTTTCCCCATGGCTTTCTATTCTGTTCCTTTGGTTAATCTTCCTCCCCTCCTCTTGATCTCCTCAGCCCTCCTGCTTTCTCCTGTGCTTTGTTCCCCTTCTCTACTCTCCTTACCTGTTCATTATCCCCTCCTACCCAGAGCCCCTGCCCCACCCACCGCCTCCCATCTCCACATGTACTAGAGTTAGAACTGATCCACATATGAGTTTGCATATATCCTTCTGGGCCTCAGTTGCCTCTTCCAGTATGCTTTTTTCCCCCCCTAGTTTCTCCCATTTATCTACAAACTTCATTTTTCTTTACAGGTGAAATGAAACTTGTGTGTGTGTACACTTTTATTACCCCTATGTTGGTAAACACTTTTCTTCTTTGCCTATTTGGACTACACAGTATCATCGATAAGCAGGAATCTCTAGAGTGTGACAGTTCTTTGGGTACATACTGGAATAGGGTCATATGTAACTTTATTCTTGTTTTCTGAGAAACTTCCAGACTGATTTCCAAAGTTGCTGCAACAGTTTACACTCTCAGTCACAGTATATAAGCATTCTTTTCCCACATCCATACCAGCATTGTCATTTGTATTCTTGATGGTAGCCATCATAACTGGGACATACTCGTGGTTTTGTATCATATAAAAGAATATTCAATTACTTGCAGGGGCTGATAAAACACTGCTTTCCTTCTCCAACTACATTCTCTGCACACGCCCATGGCTCTTCAGACTTAAAGTAACAATGTAACTGATTAAATCACAAAGCAATGTAAAATCAACTTTCTTCTATGAAGGCAGCTACGTTTCACAGAAATATTAAAGTTGTTAATCCTTGGTGAGCTTATGTTTAAATATATACACATAAAATTTTGCCTCTTATATTTGTCATTTCCTGTATGTTCTGTGTATGTGAGTGTACAACTGTGTGCAGGTGTCTGCACAGGGTAAAAGAGGATGTCTGATCCGCAGGAGATGGAGTTCCCAGTTGTTAGTTGCCTGATGTGGATCCTGGGTACCAAATTCAGGTCCTCTTCAAAAATAACAAACATTCTTAACTATGAAACCATTTCCCTAGGCCCTCCCTTTAAAGTCAGGGTAAATATCAATAAAGATAACATGTTAAAAATACCAATATCTGCAATAATTTTTATAAATATTAAGGAGGCGATGAGTGCTTTGGTTCATCAAACAGCAAAATTTATTCTCATCTAAAAGTCATGTTAATACAGAGTATTTGTCAAAGTTGCTTTTCTGTTTAAAAAAAATAAGAATTTCAAAGGATGAAAGTTATTCTTTTATCCCCAAGGTGACCAGACAGGTCACCTGTGCGGCCTTGACACATTTGTGCTCTGCTCATTCTCACTAAAGTCTGTGTTCACAGTGAGCAGTGTCTTGAGGCCTGGAGGCTTGTCAGTAAGAGCCCTTAAAGTCCGCACATCCTGAGCGCTCTCAGTAACTGCAAACCTCAGGATGTAAAGCGCTGCCTAGACTGACGCTCTGCTTTACATTTCACTGCATGCAAGAAAAGTATTTCCGCAAAATAGCATTTAGCATAATGTAAGTGTATTAGGCAGCTGAACACAGGAATCAAACCTCTAAAATAATATGCCCACCTAGGATACTGGCAACTTTAAGACCAGTATGTATACCTAGTTTTTACTGAATATGTAATGAATTCTGTGATTGTGGTAGAAAAATAGTCTAAGGCCACTAATTTTTAAATATTCATCCAAATGGCACAACATTTGAGGAAGGAGGATTCTTAAAACATGGTAGTTCTAAAATCCAGAATTTGGGGAGACTTAATAAATAAGAAGGTAAGGGGATAAAAACACATTTTTCAAAAATATTTATTTAAAAATAAGATTTCTAAAAATACAGTACATTTCAAGAGAAGTAAAAATTCCACAATTTAAATTAAAAGCAATTTGCAAAGAAAATAGAACGTTACACGAATGAAACAAAATCACTAAAATAAATTAAAAGCAATATTGTTGTTAAGGTAGACGACACAGTTCATTTTCATCGGAAGAAGCAGTGTAGACTTCTCCTAGCTCCGGCCTGGCCTGTCAGCCCTCCCTCTCCTCAGCGCCCTCTTTCTTCCCTTCCACACTCTCCCTCACTAGCAGGAGCTCTAGAAACCCTTAGTCAGGCTTTTCTCAGGGTAAGACACAAAGCCAAACAGCAGAGGAGGCACCAAATAGCCCTCAGACTTACACATGCTCCAGCTGCTGAAAAGCACACCCGGCAAGTTCTCAGACAGGGTCTTCCCAGGCACCTACAGTAACACCATTATCAACGCTCAGGAAGAGAATTTAATTAGGACTATGTGAGAACTGGGGCTGACAGTGAATTTTAGGAGCCTCAGAATGACACAGGTGTTGTGTGGTGATTACATCTGCAGACTAATCCCAGGCACAGAGCATGCTCATCTATCGTGCTTCACACACTCTGTTTTCCTAAGAGCCAATTCTGCCCTGGGGCTTGCAACCCATTTATTTGAATGCCTGTGACTGGGGTGGAGTTTCTTCTTTTGTATCTTCAGTTGCTTTTGTTCTATCTATATTAATTTTTTCTTTGCTTTTTAATGATGACACTAAGACATAGAAAACAATAGTAAATTCATTCCTATGTACAACTTGGGAAAAATTACTGTGTTATGCCTTTTGAACAATGGACAAGCAGAGGGATTATTAAGAATTAATCCAGTGGCAATACAACTCACAAGAGACACAGTGCTGCTCCCCTAGTCCCTGCCTCCTCTCTTACCTGCCCATCTCTACACACTTCATGCAAATGAGCCTGTTACCTCTCAAGTGTTAGACTTGATTCTTTTACCCATTCTGAATTCACTGCAAAACCATACATTCTATCAACACTAAAGGACACAGACTGAAGCTGATGGAAACAAGCATTTGCAGTGGCAGTCCTACTTTCCCAGCCACTGAGTCATCAGGCACTGCAGCTTCAGTTTTAAGGAGACACAGATGAGTGTTCACAGAGCTTCTGGGGACAAATAGGGCAGCCAGTCATATGCAGCAGCATTACATCTTGCATTTTGCCATTATGTAAAATGAGTCACTAAAAAAAATAGTTTGTAAAACAATCTTACTCTAATTTTCATGTATATAAGCAGCATCATCCAGACCGCTTTTGTTGTAAAGTTCAACTTCTGTTAGGATGTTTGCTTAAATCAAGGAAGGTACTTTTGAGTTTCCTATTGTGCAAGTGTGTGTGTGTGTGTGTGTGTGTGTGTGTGTGTGTGTATGTGTGTGTGATTTATAAAGTATCCTTTAATTTCATCTTAATTTCAAAATAGGAAAATACCTGTATCATTCTTTAAAGCCATTAAGGATTATGCTCACATACAGAGAATGTTAAATTCTTGGCTTGTAATTAAAAATAGACTCATTATTTGCCCTTTCATTTAACATTTGGTTGAGTAGTCATTGTGTCTAATAGAATACTTTGCTTATAGAAATAGATGTTTTTCTTCTCTGCCAAAGTGAAACCAAGGGGGAAAGTGATCCAATAATTTTGGTAGCTTCATCCCTGTTAAGATGTCTTATAAAGTAGCCACACTATATTAAAGTACAAAATTAAAACTCACACCACTCTGCATAACAGAATAAAAACTAAATCTCAGTAATAATCATTTCAACTGACTCTACTGAGCCAGCACTCACACAAACAAAGCTCCATCAACTGACAGTTCACTTCTTCAGACACAGATGGGAGAAGCTAACTCCCAGGAGCTGACCAAAAAGAAAATTAACTCTTTGGTTCAAGAATTAAGAATGTAACTTGAGCTAAAGTGAATAGCACCAGGATGTTTTAGTTGCTCAGGTTGTAACACATGAACTTCAGGCACCAGTAGGTTAAAATACCATCCATCCACACTGGCTCAGACACAAAGCTTACAATATGCACACAAGTCTCTCCTTTTAACTGACAGCCTACAAACACTCAGACACAGTGCTGAGTGAAATGGACAAGCAAAGCTACAAATGGAGACATGCCTGGTTATGGCTGTTCAGGCTACATCTTTATAAAGCTGCTGAGATGAAAAATGCATGTGTGTAATTAGTTAATTATACAGTTGAGCAAATGTGGGAAGCACAACCAGCACACATGAGGCAATGAATTAGAAATGCCAACAGAAACGAAGACTCCCAGGGTCTCAAGAACAGCAAAGGACCTCAATCTTTAAAGCATAAAGCATCCTTCATACTCAAACTGTTGATTTTCTCTGGTGACTCTTGCAATAAGAGACTCCTAACATAGGTTTCAGTTTTCTCAAACTTTGGACAATGATTTCTCCTCTGTATTACACAACTGCACTTCTATGTTATTTTTAACATGTGCATGCTAAAAAATGATGTAGATTAACATAAGCTACACAATTATCTAAAATAAAAAATAATCTCTCAAGATCATCTGTCCAGCTGAAGGGAATGAGCAATGTAAGTGAAGATTAAATAACTTAAACCAAATGCTTCCTGGAACAAACAACCCTTACAGTAAAGCATCACTAGCAGGATGAGGAGATGAAAAAGGAAGTCTCTGGTATCCCAGCCCCAGTCCGAGTCAGCTCCTGTGCAGAGATGCTGATTATCCATGTCCATTTAGCCCTCTCTCCATCTTACTAATGCCCCATATTTTCTATACTCGATCTTTGGCTATTCACTTCTCATTGGTACCCAAATTCTAGGGTAGACAAAAGGGAAAAGACAATAATATAGTAAAAGATATGCTAATGAAATCAGTAATAGCAATGACTTAAGAATTTGAAGCACTGAGCCAAAAACAGCAGCATTATGCCTGTAATCCCAGAACTTGGGAGGCAAAGGTATAAGGGTTCTGAGTTCAAAGCCAGTGAAACCCTGTCTCCAAATAATAATAATAATAATAATAATAATAATAATAATTTGTTTCAAATCATCACTAGCAGGTAATATTGCCACATCAAAAGAACTGATAAAAATATTACTGGTTTTAACAAAATGGCTTTTAAAAAATAAATTTTGTTTTTAAAAAAACACAGAAAAATCACTTCTTGAAGTTAAACCATCACAAAGATAGCATAAATGCTAAATATTGTTTGTGTAATCAGTGACAATACTGGTATAAAATACTTCAAGTAAACAGCTTCTAATCTTTCTCCATATTCTGCTCTAGAAGACTGTAGAATCTAAGAACACCTAAACAAAAATTATACTAAAATTTTTATTTGTAGATAAATTCCGAGCATGGCACCTACAACAGAAGGCAACAGATGTGGGTACTGAATCATATACTCACTCATTAGTTAAACACACAGTCAATAATACAAGCAAGCAGAAGACATTGAGTTTATATGACATACTAACTACATTTGCCGTCATTTTCAAAGCATTAGTAGAGGTGGATGAAAGTCTAATATTGTAACTATTAGTAAATTACATAATGTTTATAATAAACTCCCAATATCTATGTATAGTAAAGCTCATGTAAAGTTTTACATAGTGAAGTACTATAGTTTAGTGAACTGTAGCTAGGTTACCTACTGATATATGACATCAAGAGAAATAGCCAGGAGCAGACAGTCCAGACAAAATTAGCATATGCTAATGATTATTAGTGCCATATTAAGCCACTGCAAGATAAGTTGTGATTTTTAGCAATACATGTGAGAACATTCCAACTATCCATGATCTAACACAGAGAACTATGTGGCTTTCATCTAAATTCATTTGTATCTCCTATTTGGAAGTGTGTTCTTAATTTGAGTCTTTGTGATTAGTGTTTAGAATCAATACATCTTTTTGAAAAACAGTTAATTACATGTAAGGAAGTGACCTGAAGTCTGATTAAGAATAGTTAGGATGAGCTCTTAATCCCTAGTGGAGCCATCTCCACACACTAGTGAGATGCTCTGTTAGCAGTTGAGATGTTCATCTGGGTTTCTCTGCATCTCTTCTGTCTCTTCTGAGTTTGACTCCAGGGCTTCTTGTGCACTCTGTCACTGAGGTACACCTCAGCCCCTACTTTATTACTACTAAATAAACTGTATTCTGAAAAAGAGGTTACTATGTTCGCCACAATTATAAATGGCTATTTTATGTTAAATAAAATATTTCAATACAATTTAAAAATAAAACAATGTTTTTATATTTATGTAACATCAGCTATTTTAGTAATCTGAAATCTAAGTCTGGTTGCAAGTACCACATCTCTTTAATAGATCATGTAATGCTGCCCACAAATAGATTACCAATTAGATCCCAGGCCTCTTTGTAGGCATCAGAGGACAACTCTGTGGTGTAGGGTTTGGATTTTGGGTTTTTTTCACCTTCACCTTTAAATGGGTTCTGGAAACCATCTGGTCACTAGCCGTGCCCTGCAAACACCTTCATGGGCTGAGTCACCTTGCAGGCCCAACCCAAATTGTTTGCCAAGTGTATTTTAATTCCAGAAGCCCAAGAAATGATCCTGCTAATGTAAAAATATCACCCAACACACATCTTGCTAAAATCAAATGGGGAACTTATAAATGAATACTTCAATGCAATATGCAGACTAACAGGAAATCGCGCTGCTCAGCTGCTGTCTGACACTCCCCAGGCGCAGTTACTCCCATAGCTATTCAGAGTAACAAGTGAAATGGCCATGGATCTATAGGGTTAGGGTTAGGGTTAGGGTTAGGGTTAGGGTTCCCAACTGAGGGCTAGGGTTAGGGTTAGGGTTAGGGTTCCCAACTGAGAAGGGTTTTTTTTTTTAATTAATTTTAAAAAAGAAGCAAAGAAAAAATAGTATTAGTCAATTATTAATTATTTTAAGGCAACTGAGTCTATGTATGTGTGAGACCGTGCCAAAACTGAGTAAAAAAGTTAAATGTATTTTTTAGATGTTCAGTGAAACACACTGCATAACATGGTTGCCACAATCATAATAAATGTTTGTTCTGTAATAGTAATTTCAAAGTAAGTTTTTAAAATGACAACAAATTAAGTTAGCAAAATAAGGTTTAAAGTAAATTACAAAATAGCTTATCCTCATCTAATTTTGTGACTGACAGTAAAGTGTACAAGAATATACATACATGAAGCCTAGAAATTTACCTAGAAGGAACATCACCAACAGTAACACATTCATTTTCAACTTTTATAAAATTTTACACTTTTATACATATATTCCCGTAAGTGTGTACCTCTAGCATGTTTACAGATTGGAGATACAACCCACTGATGGGCTAGTAAAAGCCTCTAGAGCCAGTATAATTACATCAATTAGCCAAAAGAGGGCGCAGAAAGAACATAGGAGCTTAATCCCTAGGAAACAGCCAACAGGCTTTTCTCCAGGAATCTAATAGTGATTACAAACCCCTTGTGGGGTTAGACATATACATCTGACAATACTGCATAAGTATATATAGATATACTGCAATATAGGTTATGTAAGTACATGGATAATAGCATTTCTGTAGCTCAAACTAGTGCATTAGTATGTAGTCCAACGACTCAAAGAAACTGTAGAGAGGAATCAGGACCTGGGAGACTGAAGACAAAGGGAAGAAAATGTGACCTAGAAGTGGTAAAGCTAAGAAAACCACACCCATAAAACCCTAGCATAGGAAAGAGATCATCCCCATGGCCTCATGGCAGAGCTACTGCTACTCCAGAAGTATAAGCAAGTCTACAAAGTTCCACACTGGGCCTTCATATGGCTCTACTATGGATGTTCCAGGTCTTATGTGAACAGAATATATACAGCTGAAGGCATCAATTTGTATTTCCCTATATTATATACATCAGTTCCTTTTAAAATCTGTCATCAGCCAATTTAGTCAATCAGCTTACACAAAATCCAACCCCTTTGCCTAAAATAAACATACTAATTTTATGTTCCCTAATCTTCATAAATGTTTCTTATATTAAACTTACTAAATGTCTTAGCACCAATAAATATTTTCATCTGCCACTTCTAAGTTTTTAAATAATAAACATAATTAGAACATGAAAACATGGTGTTAATATTTCTGAAAAGAGCTTATTCTATTACTTCAGAATATTTTATAAGACATTTACAATATGTGAAAGAACTAGCCACAGTACAGCTGACTGGCTAACAATAATAATCTGTCTCACTATTTCCCAGCTATGATTCTTTATTTTATAATTACCTGTAAGAAAAGTATGTATATTATTCAAGAATGGTAGATTTGTTCAATATTATGTTCAGGGGAAAGATCATTAGCACACACAGTTTTCAAACACATGAATTTGCAGTATTCTAAATGAAAAAAATCATATAAAATGTCTTTGCATACAAAAAGGCTCCATGTTTGTCAAAGACCACCACTACCATAGATCATTCTATTTTAAGATAATTTTCTGACATTAGCTATTAATAAAAAGTTCTAGAGTGATACAAATTATAACTGGGCAATGGAAATCCAATTTCAACCTGGGTGATTACTGGATATAAAGTTAATGGCCTGCTTTTAAACTTTGATATGAGTTGAGCAGAATCTATTATATAATATATAAACCACTAATGTGTACAGTGAGATCTACTGGGAGATATGTAAAAATATACATCCTTTAAAACACAGTATTCCTTTATATACATACTGTGTATTACACACCGTCCAGTTATATTAGCATTTCAAACATCTGCATTCTGATATAACTGCACTTGAAGAAGTAACTGAAATTATTGCAAACTTCCTACCCTTTTCACTCATTAGACTCTAAGGGTAAAATAGGAATTTATGCCTGACTGGTCACAAATTTCTCCTGGGAGCAAACATCCCAATAGCAATCAAACATTGCAGTAGAAAGGAAAATTAATTTCTCTTTTACAATAAGGTAGTAGTGGGTGCATTTCACTCTTGATGAGCAGGAAAGAAGGAAGCATCAGAGAGCTGCCCCTCAGCAAGCAATGCCCTTTGCTGTTCGCCCCACACTGCAGCACATACAAAAGGAAGTAGTGAAGAGCATTTTAACTTATATTCAAAAAAGAAAATTTACACATAAGAAAGTATATCAAGTTTTGTAAACCCGAAGAATTAATTCAAATTTGGTTAGTTCTTCTTAAAGGTAAACATTAAACACATCTCAAAATTTCCTATGAATTAAAATTTAAAATACTGTGAGTACTAAAGGAAATTTATGTACAATTATTTCATCCCAATCACTGCCTTTCGAGTTTAGTAACAAAAGCATTTAAAGAAATCCTGATGGAAGGCTAATTTGAAAGTAAACATGCTTTTAAAACTTAAATATAGATCTTGTATTAGTCCCACAACAGGATCAAGATCACTATTAAAATAAAGCCTGGGGCACATTATGATGTCTAAGATTGGTGGGTGGATTTTAATTGACTTGAAGACTGTCATAGTTCTATTCTCATAAAACCTGTAACGCATTTCCAGCATGGAGGACCCATCTGTGCCCACCATCCATCTGTTTAGACGTGATTGGCAAAGTGGTAGGGAACTCGCAGTGGTTGCCTCTGCCTGAAAGGAATGAACCACAGGATCTTCCAACGAGTGCCAAAAACTTCTGAGAAGGTCTGCTGCCATGGCTTTCGGGGCCGTGATCTACAGAAGACAGCATTATTAGTGAAAGACAGCACTCCCATGGTGCACTTCAGTCAGCTAAAACAATACAGATTGGCTGGGGATCCATTACTGGACTCTGATGCATTGTGTCCCAGCATCACAAATACCCCCTTTCTTTCAATGTGGCATGCAGCTGAGCTTCAGCTCTGGATAGCAGATATTGTATCTGCATCGTCAATCAACCCAGGGTAACTTTGGAAGCAGAAGAGGAGCTCAGCATAACAGAATGTGTGTCAACAACACAGTAGCAAATCTCTTTTGATGTACTTTCAGGACAAATAATTTAACTTTACTTCTGTGAGACAGGAAACAAGAGTGATCAGGACTTATTTTGTTTAAGAATTCTGATGGCTGACAGATCCCTACTGTAAGACCGGGTGGGATACACGCCTGTTTAGCTTAGGCCTCAGATAGGGTACTAAGAAAAAGCTAACATTATATTAGTGTCCTACTATTAACATATGAGCACAATTCTCAGAAGTTTTTATTTTTAAGTAAGATCACTATAGAATTTATACTTACATTTCTTCACAACAGTTTGACATCTTTTCAATAGATGTTGTATCCTATTAAAGTAAAAAAAATTATACTCAGATATAACAAGTTTATCAATAGTTCTGTTTTATGAAATATTTAAGGCTACTCAGAAAATATTCTAAAGATCTAACAAGTCTATATATCAACATATATCCTGGAGTCCCCTAAGAGAAATAAAATCAAATGTTACATCATGTCAAAAACTACTGAAAGTGTCAAATACCTCTACAAGAACCATTGTATCCAGTTGTTACCTCTGAGGACACCTGATTTGATTCCTTGGTAATTCTTTTAAAAGCCTAGTTATTTCCATTCAACTCAACTGTTTGCAAATATACATTAAAAATAAATGAATATAACATGACACATAAAAACCATCAATGAATACAAAACTACCAAGATGCAAAGAGTGCTAGTGCCTCTGGGTTTTATAGATTTCTATACATAATAAAATTCAATAAGGCAATCTATAAACTGATCATGTTACAATAGCTTTTAATATGAAAATTAAAGTTAGTTGATTACTATTCCTTAATTAAAATAAAACCTTTCTTTTTTTCTGCAACAAACAAACCAAATTTTACAACAATACTCTCTCTCCTGGGTGTTTTAACAAGAATATAATGCAGGCACAGAAGGAAAGAACTTTAGCAGAAGATAGTTACTGAAAATGCTGATGCAAAACATAATAACAGATGACCCATCAATCATAATGACAAATTGTTTCAATATCCAACATATCCAATATATAAATTGTACAACCTTACCTCTAGGTAAAAATTTAGAGTGTAAGCACATTTTAAGGCAATACAAAGGAAATAATTTTCAAATGTGCAAAACCATTAGATAAATGTTTGCCTTCTCCCTGGACTTGACCTTACTAACTTGCTCACATCTGGAGACAGTGGAGAATAACAACACTAATCAGAACTATCCATAGAGATACAGAACTTCCTTTAGTGGTGCTCCTTCACAGCCCTTTACATTTAGCCAGGCTAGACAAGCACTCATGGTGACAAACTGTAATACATGCTAAATGAGAAGCTAGCCCCTGAAAATGAGACATAAACCTGGTTTTAGGAGACTAGGAACAAACAGTCATTTTATTTACAGAGTTTTCTGAAGATCTGTAAAAACATAGCAGATTAGCTACCCACTCTACATACATTAGTTTTTTTTTTTAATGCCTTGAATTTGATGGTGTTCGAAAATTCTGTTAAAAATAGGCTTTTTATTGTTACATAACCTCCTCTCAAAACAAAATTTTATTTATTCTAAATAAAAACACAGCCTACAAATACATGAGAACAAGAACAACAATCAATAAGTGGGACCTCCTGAAACTGAGAAGCTTCTGTAAAGCCAAGGACACTGTCAACAGGACAAAACGACAGCCTACAGAATGGGAAAAGATTTTCATCAGCCCAACAAGTGACAGAGGACTGATCTCTAAAATATATAGAGAACTCAAGAAACTAGAGCCCAAAACCTTGAATAACCCAATCAAATAATAGGGTTCAGAACTAAAAAGGGACTTCTCAGCAGAAGAATTACAAATGGCTGAAAGGCACTTGAAAAAGTGCTCAACATCTTTAGCCATCAGAGAAATGCAAATCAAAACAACTTTGAGATACCACCTGACACCTGTCAGATTGGCTAAAATAAAAGACACAGATGATAGCCTATGCTGGAGAGGATGCAGAGCAAGGGGAACACTCCTCCACTGTTAGTGAGAGTGTAAGCTTGTTCAGTCACTCTGGAATGCAGTATGGTGGTTTCTCAGAAAACTGGGAATCAATCTCCCCACCCAGCAATCACCCCACTATTGGGCATATACCCTAAAGATGCACATTCACACTCCAAAGGCATTAGCTCAACTATGTTTATAGCAGCATTATTCATAATAGCAAGAACCTGGAAACAACCTAGATGCCCCTCAGCTGAGGAATGAATTAACAAACTGTGGTACATCTACACAATGGAGTACTACTCAGCAGTAAGAAAAAAATGATATCCTAAAATTTGCAGGCAAATGGATGGATTTGGAGAATATCCTCCTGAGCGAGGTATCTCAAACCCAAAAAGATAAGCATGGGATGTACTCACTCATTAGTGGACTCTAAACAAAAAAGCAAAAAGCAAAGCATGTCCAAGCTGCAAACCACAACCACTGAACAGCTTGGTATCTGAAATACCTTGGACCGGCACCTTGGAGTCCATTCCCTCCAGAGGAACACCTGACCCATTCCTGATGTTGGGGTGAAGAAAGCAGATCTGCCTGGAGTGGATGCTGAACTAAGCCACCTTGGGACCTCCTGCCCTTGCTGGGGAGGAGATAAAGAGATGGGGAGAAGAGAGAGTGACTGGGAGGGGTGGGAGGGAGAAGAGAGTTTGAAAAAGGCGATACATGGATAAAAAAATGAGACTTTATTCATAATAAAAAGAAAGAGATCAACTCAGAAAAAAAGAATTACATACAATGAATAAATGAGAAAAAAAGAATATATGACAGTTGACTACTGAGCCCTAAAAAACATTAATCCAACTGCCTCTAAGGCTATGTATGGTACAATTGTAAAAGTGAAACCAGAAAGAATGAAAAGAGCCAGAAGAAAGACGTCCAAATGTTACCTTCAAAGTGTGATGTGGCTATTGTAAACATAATCTCACAGCAGCTGCAGTTGCCTGTATTGGGCTTGTACAAGCCTAGACTTTTCAATAGCCAGTCATAAATCACAGATCAAGGAGTGGCTTGTGGTGATCTACCCATCACTGCTGATCTATTTATAACTGATTCTGGGAGAGGGACAGTCATTGTCTTGAGTTCTGTACTCAAGGTGATCCTTTGAGGGTCTAGGGAATTATTATAAACCTATACAGATGCTCCTGATTCAAATTAGTTGGTCACACACATAGAAGGATAAACTTGGGAAAGGGGAGCCATGTGACCTAGTTTCAGACCAGTATATGAGTACTAGACCAACTCCACAGATGAGACAAACCCCATAGGGACATTCTCATTTGGCAAGGACCAGTGGTTTTTGGGACAGTGCAGACTATTGTTGGGACTGCATGGCCTTCATGCTTTCTTCTCCCTCATAATATTGATGGCTCTCTTGGTTTTAGTGCCATGTTATTGGTCATGCATGGGACAGATGTGATCATTCCTGGAAACCCTATTTTTTTTAATATATTCCTCTAAAATTCTTTGAAAAAAAATCTTGATTTTAAGACAAATGTTAAAGAAATGCTCATTTTAAATGTAAATAAAATTCAAAACTAAAATAAGAAAAATCCTTAAAAAAAAAAAAAAGAACTTAGAAGAAAGCTGAGGTTCACATTTATAAAGAAAGTGAATAAGGTTGTTTTAATAATGTCTTAGGTGTGGCTGTAACATGTGACTCCAAAGGAGCCCACACTAAAGTGCAAAGAGAGAGGACACACCACATGTCATCTCTAGGGCAGTGCATCTCAACCTTCCTAATGCTCTGACCCTTTAAAGCAGCTCCTCATGTTGTGGTGACCCCCAACCATAAAATTATTTCTGTTGCTACTTCCTAACTGTAATTTTGCTACTGTCCTGAACTGTAATAAAATATCTGATCTGTAGAGTGCCAGTTATGTGATTCTTGCAAAGGGGTCATGACCCACATGTTGAGAACCACTGCTCTAAAGACATGTGACCATCTGAAATACAACCACTGACAATACCTTTACAACTGAAAGCTATGTGAGGACAGCCTAGGAAGGCCATCTACTGTCACCATTAATTCTGGGACAATTTTTTGTTCAGTTTTGTTTCTCAAGACAGGATTTTTCTGTGTTACCACCTTGGGCGACCTGGTACTCACTCTGTACACCAGGCTGGCTTCAAACTCACAGAAATCTGCCTACCTCTGCCTCCCAAAAGCTGGGATTAAAGTCGTGTGCTACTACTACCCTAGAAATTTCTTTTTTTAGTTGTAGCACAACTTTTACTTCACAGAATCTGTACTAAAGAATTCACTTGTGTTCCAAAAAAAAAAAAAAAAGAAGCAAAAAACAAACAAACAAACAAAAAACTCTAAAGACTCCAAGTTTAGCCCTCTGAACAACTTTCTAGTACCTACTTCAGGAAATAGACCATAGTCCTCTTAAATCATTGTGAGTAGATCGCTGCCCTTTTGAAGCATGAGATGTTTACTCTGTTATAAAGAGGAGCTTGGAGGCTGTCCATGAAGCCACTATTGTGACAAATGCTCACCTCTCATTACCTCTGCATCCAGAATACAACAACCACAACAGCAGCCTAAGTCTGTACCTGTGCAGAGCACAGAAAGGCCTCACTATGGAACAGCAAGCAGACATCAGTCAGACCTTACTCTCAGGACAGACTGTCACTGCAGGAAAATGAAAACCATGCTACTCACAACTGATAAATCCTACCTAATTTGTCTTGTTTTACAATGTGGTCAAATGTGGTATTTCTTTTTTAAGCATACTGAAAATACTCAACCCTTTCAGCGGCACTAGGGAAGGATCAACAAGGCCACAGAACGAATAGAATACAACATAAAGCTTCAGCTAGATAGCAAATAAACCATCCTTTTAGGAATATAAGTCACACATTTACTGTTGCTGCAATTAATTCTGAGAAAAGTTTATGCCTGAAATGATTTGATGATTAAAATATCAAATACTTCAATCAGACTGTATAACTAAGCAATACAGGAGAATGCCTCACTGTTTTAAAAACTGGAGACTTGCATTTAAAAAAAAAAAAAAAAAAAAAAAAAAAGGTAAGCTCAGCAAGATTTTCAGAGACAGGTATTATCTTCCCTATTCTCCCTGTCAGTACTTTGTCTTCTCTTAATGGCTAATCTTGAAATACGAAGAGATCTTTCAGATTCATTGTAAAATTATGTTAGACTCTAAGACTGGATTATGCCTGAAATGGAGAGAAGAAAGTGTGCTAGCAGAAGAGAGCAATGAATTTATTAGAAAACTGGAATGGGGTGTAGTATGAAAAGCAAGATTTTATCACCACAGGTTTCTTGGTTAACAGGACTGAGAACCCAGGTCCTGAGCAGAGAAGGCTAATAGCAGCTCTCTCTTCCTTGAGTTCATTCTCACCAAGCACCAAACATGGACACATATGTTGTCCTGTAAGGAAAACAAAACAAACAAACAAACAAAATGTACGAGAGAGAGGTCATAGACACACTAAACACCACAAGAAGGAGAAAGAGCCCATCTGGTTCCAATAACTATCTTCAGATGGGGAAGAGTCCTTGGCTTTGAGTCTATTCAACTCAGGAAAGAGTTTCTAAAAGGTGTTTCTTGGCAACCAAACATTAAGTCCTGATGAAAGTAAAGGTGACCATCAGAGAGGGACCCTGAAGGTAGCTCCATAGAGTAACCACAATCACCTGAACTCTGTTCTCATTGTAGGTCTCCCTGGCCATTACACCTCTATGCTGCACAGAGCGACCTAACTTAGGACTCTATGCTGACTTAATGTAGCCTTGGAAACACTTTCCAGGAAAGTTTTTTGTAGTGCAAGATGATGTACCTGCTCTGTCTCTTGAGTTCTTCTAATTTTAAGATCTTCATCTGATTGCTTCCTAGTATAAATAGCAGTAATTTAATTTTTAAATACGTGTTGTGTGTATAGTAGGGATGGAGGAGGTACTCACATGAATAAAGGTGCTCATGGAGGCCAGAAGAGGGTGTCACATTCCCCCAGTGCTAGAATTACTTTATGAGCTACCCAGTGGTGGTGCTTGGACCAAATTTGGGGTCTCTGTAAGAGCAGTACGTCCTCTGAGCCCTCCTTCTAATCCCTATTTAACTTTAGCAGGACAAGGCTGTACAAAATGGACATCTCTGGCCTACATCTTTAGGACTGAATTAAATGGACAAACCAGAAATAGCATAATTATTTATTTTTAATTTTTTTTTCAATATGAAAGCAGGGAAGCCTGGCTAACCTTCATTCCCTCCACCTTCCAAGACTCAACAGTTTACTAACTGGGAATGGGTAATTCTTGAGCATCCTCTGCTAACACAGGACCAGCTGTGTCTCTCATTTGGTACGTGAAGTTCACATACACATTTCATCAAAAACAGAACAATAGTGCAGAGGCAGAAGGTTTTACATTTGTAGCCACTGAAAAATCTCTTTGCAAAATAATTTCTCTGCTTTTCTTCATCAAACCATCATCTGGCTATACTAAATTGGTAAGAAATTAAAAACTCCATACTTTAATTTCGAAGTAGGAACTGCTTATTGTCTAAGTTTTTGTGAGGTTTAAATGGACCAATATGTAACAAAATTCCTAATAAATCTTCAATGACTGAAAAATCCCCATTTTTATTGTTTTTTATTAAGCATTTCCTCATGTTGAAAAAAACAGTATCTCAATTGTCAGTTACTCTAATTATGTTTACAAGAGTTTATAATCAAAGACAAAAGGACAGAGACTGTATATGTAATCCTGTAACCAAGAGGGATTTAAAAATCCATTTATAAAGTAAAAATTCCCAAGTATATAAACCATTGTTCATTTACTCATCTATTTATACAGTAACCACAAGATACCTGGCAAGGTCTTTAATAAAGAAAACTGATGGTCTGCAAAAGTGTCCTGACACACACCAGGAAACCACACAGGCACACATGCAGGCCACCAATACACCAATACAGGCTAACGGGGTGATTGTACCTACACATACAAACATACAGGCCACACAGGTACACAAAGGTCACAGAGGGTGACTGCAGCCACACAGGCTTATGTGCAGGCCACAGAGGGTGACTGTAACCACACAGGCACATATAGGCCACAGAGGGTGACTGTGCAAAAGTTGTTTTATCAGCAACCTCACAGTCACCAGAACAAAAAGAACTGAAAATCTATGCTTCTAAGTGAGGACTCAAATCTAACTACTTACACATTTTAATATCAAAATTACACTTCTGATGAGGTTTCTGGTTATCAATAGCAGATAAAGAGTTGGGGAACTGGATCATTCTCTCGCGAGAGTTCCCGGACCGGGTGCGCAGTTCACCCCAGCTGCCCGGGAGTTCGGACGTACGGCGTGGGGATGAAGAATCTTCCTTAGAAAGGCTCCGGCGCCCACTTCCGGGACCCAGCGCTGGCTGCAGAATCCCAGCGCTCTCTGGGGCAGGGGCAGGTGGACGCTGTCCCTGACCACTTCCACGGCTCCTGCTGAGGGAAACCCCGCCACGACCTCGAACTGAGCGAACTAACTGCTGGGGTCTTCGAGGGGCGGATTCGGACCCCGTCCAGAGGTCAGGAGGGGGCTAGAGGCCTCAGTGCCTTTATCCCAGCCTGGGAGGGAGAGTTCAGCTCCCATTGTTG
>PVIH01012636.1:0-62548 GCA_004025045.1 Sigmodon hispidus | reverse complement strand
AGGGATGGAAAAAAAAAAATTCAGAGGGAAAGATGAACACAAAGAAAATATAGGTGTAGCAATCTTATTTGTATGTCTACCCTTGATAAGCCATGCTTATCATTCTTATCCTCTATATAGTTATTGTTAACTCTTCCACATTTTAAATTCTTTTTACTGTGTTTTTTTTTAATAAATACAAAATAAAGGAAAAAAAGAAAAAAAAAGAAAAGAAAGTGGGAAATACACTTCTACAAATGGGCACAGGCGACCACTTCCTAAATATAACACCAGTGGCACAGACACTAAGACCAACAATCAATAAGTGGGATCTTCTGAAGCTGGGAAGCTTCTGCAAAGCCAAGGAAACTGTCAATAGGACAAAACAACAGCCTGCAGAATGGGAAAAGATTTTCACCAACCCTACAAGTGATAGAGGACTGATCTCTAAGGTATATAAAGAGCTCAAGAATTTAGAGCCCAAAACCTTGAATAACCCTATCAAAAAATGGGGTACAGATCTAAAAAGGGAATTCTCAGCAGAAGAACTACGAATGGCTGAAAGGCACTTGAAAAAGTGCTCTTCATCTTTAGCCATCAGAGAAATGCAAATCAAAACAACTTTGAGATACCACCAAACACCTGTTAGATTAGCTGAGATAAAAGGCACAGATGACAGCCTATGTTGGAGAGGATGCAGAACAAGGGGGACACTCCTCCATTGTTGGTGGGAGTGTAAGCTTGTTCAGCCTCTTTGGAATGCAATATGGAGCTTTCTCAGAAAATTGAGAATCAATCTCCCCAAGGACCCAGCGATACCACTTCTGGATGTATACCCTAAAGAGGCACATTCTCATACCAAAGGTATTAGCTCAACTATGTTCATAGCAGCATTATTTGTAATAGCAAGAACCTGGAAACAACTTAGATGTCCCTCAACTGAAGAATGGATTAACAAACTGTGGTACATCTACACAATGGAATACTACTCAGCAGTAAGAAAAAATGATATTCTAAAATTTGCAGGCAAATGGATGGATTTGGAGAATATCCTTCTCAATGAGGTATCACAATCTCAGAAAGATAAGCAGGGGATGTTCTCACTCATTAGTGGTCTCTAAAGAAACAAACAAGAAAAAAAGCCAAGCATGCCCAAGCTGCAATTCACAACCACTGAACAGCTTGGGACCAGAAAACCCTGGACTGACCCTTCAGACCCCACTCCAACTATAGGAACACCTGACTCAATCTTCAGGGAGGGGGGACAAAACTGGATTGCCAGGAGTGGAGACTGATCCAAGCATTATTGGGTCAGTGGGACCATAGGATTGTCTGCCCCCTGCCCAGAGAGGGGATGGGGAGGTGTGGAGAAGTAAAATGACTCGATGTGGTGGGAGGGGGAAGGGACCTTGAATAAGGATATACAGGGATGGAAAACAAAATTCAGAGGGAAAGCTGAACACAAAGTAAATATATGTGTAGCAATCTTATTTGCATTATCACCCTTGATAAGTCATGCTTATGATTTTTATCTTCTTTTAGTTATTGTTAACTTATCAGCATTTTAAATTCATTTTACTGTTTTTTTGATAATTACAAAATAAATAAAGAAGAAAATAAAAAAAATTCAGAGGGAAAGCTGAACACAAAAAAAAAACTCTCTGGATTAATAGGGGATTTAATATGTGCAAATAATTGCAATTCTAAAGAAAAACTTTTCAAATGAAAATAATATGAAGGATTTTTTCTTAATAAAAATTAATTATGTGAAATTAATAGTACTTTTAGGACAGCAGGCATCCCATTACAATAATGCACCTTACAGAGAAGCTCATCAAAAGAAATGGTGGCTATTTACCAGAAAGCACAGCACATGAGTTTCTTTTTTTTTTTTTAATTAGAGATCATTTTATTATTTTACACAGAAATATTCAGTGGAGACTAGGACCAAGGTAGGCTGATAACATCAACACAAATATTTAAAGCAGAAACTGATCAAGAAAAATACATCAAAGAATAAAAAAAACTTTTGTGGTTCTTGGGAAAGAGATGGAGGCATTTATCTCAGATGACACACTGTAATATGAAAAAGTCCATTTTTTTCCTTCTTTATTTTGTATTTATCAAAAAAAACAGTAAAAAGAATTTAAAAATGCAGAAGAGTTAACAATAACTATACAGAGGATAATAATCATAAGCATGGCTTATCAAGGGTGGAAATGCAAATAAGATTGCTACACATATATTTTCTTTGTGTTCAGCTTTCCCTCTGAATTTTTTTTCCATCCCTGTATATTCTTATTCAAGGTCTCTTCCCCCTCCCACCACATCTGGTCATTTTTCTTCTCTGCAACTCCCCATCCCCTCCCTTGGCAGGGAGCAGACAGTCTTATGGTCCCACTGACCCAATAATGCTTGGATCAGTCTTCACTCCTGGCCAAATCTGGTTTTGTCCCCCCTGCACATGAGTTTCTATTGGTTAGGGTCAGAACAAGAAAGAACTTTAGAAGTGTCTATAACTTTAGCAACATGAAGTCATCTTTAGAAAGTGACATGCAAATTTGACTGAAAGATCCAACAGGGCCATACTTGCATAAACACTGTCCTTCTACTATAACAAAAACTAAATCCTATTCACAACAGTTTGTAAAGGTGTTCTCATATATCTGTTAAGTTGCATCAGAAGAGCAGATGATACATTTAGATGTAAACTGGATGTTTAGAAAACAGTAATGCTTTTATAATCAACAATGAATGCCCCAAACAGAATATTATAGCAAGTGAAGTTTAATTTAGTGTCAGAAAACATACACAGGAGTTAAATATTGTAGCACTGTACAAGGTCATTTGATCTACAGTTATGGTTAACATTATAATCAGAAATGAATGAGGGAGCAGAATATGAGTGTCTGTATCACTACCAGTACAAACACCACATTTAGAAAACACACTCACAAATTACTAAAACATTACACAGGGCCTACTTGCAAAACCCAATGTACTTTTACTCCAATGAGAACTAATTATCATTTACAACAGTTTGGAAAGGTTTTCACAAACATCTCTGAAGTTAAATGCATTAGAAAAAAGCAGACCTCACATTTCTAACTATTCTGATATATATTCATATATATACATTATAAAACACATTGTATATTACATATAATTACAATGAAATTAAATTACCCACTTACACCAATGTGGTTGATTTCCCTCTGAATACTCTGAGATAGCTTGCATCCAAAGAACAGAATGTACATTTTCAAGAAATGTGAAGTTTTAAAATACAGAATAAAATCTATAGTATTTTTCCAAAATCAAGAATTGCATTGTAACAATGTACTTCACACAAAATATATTAAGGGGAGTGGTGACTATTTACAAAAAGCAGAGCACAGATGTTTATTGTTGTTGGATTTTATAAGGGAATTAAGGTAAAGTTAAACTTAGCTTTAGGCTTAGAAAAAGAAAGAAACATGAGAGACAAGTATAAATATCTAACTTTAGCAACACAACTACTTCATTAGAAACCACGCTCACGTTTGCCAAAAACACCACAAGGTGGCGCATTTGCAAAAATAAAGTGCTTCTATTACACTGAAAACTAAATTTATTTAGTACAGTTTGGAAAAAAATCACTCATACATCTATGAAGTTTCTTGCATTAGAAGAGCAGAGCATAAGAGCAATTGATAAGTGAAGTGAATTAAAAAGAGTGAAAATAGTTTTCAACAGCAAGAATTTTGTTATAACAATGCACTTCACAGAGAAGTACTATAGAGGATTGGGGATTATTTACAAGAAATAGCATTACATGGGTAATACAATAGAAATATTGTGCACCAGGTTGTTGTTTGTTTTTTCTCTTTAGTCTTTAGGGGGCTCCACCCAGCTCCCAAATAAATTACACTTGGAAGCTTAATTTTACGGATGAATGCCCAGCTTTTTCTTGGCTTGTTCCTGGCCAGCTTTTCTTAACTTTCCTTTTGGCTCTGGGCTTTTCCTGTTCTCTTCTGTAAATCATATTCTTGCTCTGTGGCTTGCTGTGTCTCTAGAGTCCTCCTTCTTCTCTGGGTACTTTGTGCCACCCCTCAACACCATTTCTCCTTAAATACATCCTCTTTGCCTGCTACCCTGCCTATTCTTTCTCCTGTCTTGCTATTGGCCATTTCTTTATTAGACCATCAGTTACAAGCTCAGTAACACAGATTCACGGAGTTAAACAAATGCAACATAAACAAAAGTAACACACTTTAAAATAATATTCCACAACAGCACCTAGGAAGGACATTAAGCTGCGCTTTGTGGTTAGGACTAGAACAAGAACGTTACATGAGGGAAGAATATAAGTATCTGTAACTTTAGTGACACAGTGAACTTCATTAGAAACCAAAGAACCAAAGGCACATTTGCCAAAAACCATTTGCCAAAAACACCACAAGGTGGCACATTTGCAAAAAAAAAAAAGAAAAAAGTATGTCTCCCTTACAACATGGTTGATTTTACTCTGAAAACTAGGAAGTTGTTTGCATCAGAAGAACAGTGTGTACGTTGCTAAGCAGAGTGGTTTTGATAAGAAAAGAAGCCAAAGTGTAATGCAAGAATTTTAAGCCAATGTAAGACTGTGAAAAACTCAGTAAGGAAAATGGTGATTTAGCATAAGAAAGCAGGACACAGGCTGGAGAGATGGCTCAGAGGTTAAGAGCACTGGCTGCTCTTCCACGGGTCCTTGAGTTCAATTCCCAACAATCACACGGTGGCTCATAACCATTTATAATAAAATCTGGTGCCTTCCACTGGCATGCATGCATACATGCAGGCAGAACACTGAGACATAATAAATAATTGGGGGGGGGAAAGGACACATAAATTTATTACCATAGCTCTGTACAAGGACATTTGAGTTAGTGATGGTTAACATTATAACAAGAAGAGAATGGGAGAACAGAGGATGAGTGTTTGGGAAGCATACTCTATCATCTTTAGATAACACAAGCCAAGTGACTAAAACATCTCACAATGGTATATTTGAAAAACCGATGGACTTCTGCAATGAAAGCTGAATCCTTGCTACAACAATGTAGTCCATTTCATTCAGAATACTCTGAGGTAGCTTGTACCAGAAGAAATATATGTACATTTCCAAGTCAAGTTAATTTTAAAAATCAGACTGAAAACTATAGTTGTTTGACTACAGAAAGAACTCTGTCATAGCACTGCACCTCAGAATGTAAGGAGTGATTATTTACAAGAAAGTGCAGCACGCGACTGTACAGTACTAATATTTTGCACTGCATGAGAATGTTAGGGTTAGAGGAGAGTAATGGGCAAGGTATAACAAAAAAAAAGCATATGAGGGATGCTTATATGTGTCTGTAACTTTGGCAACATAGTGACACAATAGACACACTCAAAATTGACTAAAACACCACAATGGGTCAAACTTGCAAAAACCAACATACTTCTGAGGCCAAAAATACAACACACACATATACAAAGTATGGGCATAAAAAGTTGAGCCGCAATTTCAGGAGAAAAATCCATGGTAAAAATAACGGGCAGAAATACTGGGAGCAAAATCAAGGCAATAAGTCAATCCCCAAAGCGTTTAACATATCCTAGTAAAAATGCAAGGTAAAAATGCAGGGAAGAAAAATTAAATGATAAATAGGCACAACACAGCCAAGAGAAAGAAAATATAGGCCAAAAGTCCTGCACAAGCTGAGTGGAAAATCCTGTAAAAATGCAAGGAGCAAAGCCTGGGTGACTCACTCTTGAGGGAGGGGGGACAAAACTGGAATTGCCAGGAGTGGAGACTGAACTAAGCATTATTGGGTCAGTGGAACCATAGGACTGTCTGCTGCCTGCCCAGGGAGGGGATGGGGAGGTGTGGAGAAGAAAAAATGACCTGATGTGGTGAGAGGGGGAAGGGACCTTGAATAAGGATATGCAGGGATGGAAAAAAAATTCAGAGGGAAAGCTGAACACAAAGTAAATATATGTGTAGCAATCTTATTTGCATTATCACCCTTGATAAGTCATGCTTATGATTTTTATCTTCTTTATAATTATTGTTAACTTATCAGCATTTTAAATTCATTATACTGTTTTTTTTGATAAATACAAAATAAATAAAGAAGAAGGAAAAAAAAGTTCAGGCAAAAATTCAAGAGAAGCATTTGGGGGGGGATCAAGAAAAATAGGTGGAAATAAAAACTAGAAAAAAAGGCTGCTTTGAAAACTCCTATTAACAAGTTCAGGTAAACATGCTAGGCAAAAAAACTCAAGTCAAAAATGCAGGAAAAAATTGTGCTAAGAATATGGGCACATCAATTACGATCAAAGGCAAGATGCAAAATTCCGATAAAAATGGAGGGTGAAAAGCCTATGGATAAAGGCCAAACATCTAGCAAAAAAAAAAAAAAATAGAGGCAGAAAGGTGGGAGCAAAATCTTAGCCAGTACAATAGTAGGTAAAATATCCTTCCAAAATGCTGATGAAATGTCAGTAGAAAAATTCAGGCAAGAAATCCATGCCATAAAATGTATGGCATAAAACAGGGTGGAAAATCTTTTTCAAACTTCTTGTTTAAAAGGCTTGTTTAGGGAAAGACTGAGGACTTGGAAATTTAGACCCCTGTCCAGAGCAGAGTCAGAGATCAAGCAAACCCCTTCCTCAGAGGAGACAGGAGACACACAAGCGCTCTTGCCACAGCTGACAAGGAGTGGCCTGATCATGAACCACTGAAGACATGGGCAGAAGCCAGTGCAAAAATACATATAATGTAAAGAACAACAGAAGAAACTGGTGGTTCTACAATTACAAGACCTGAACAGAGCAATGAAACAGAAACAGAAGGAAACAACACCAAAAACACCTTTATGAAGATTATTGAAACCTTCAAAAAAAATAATAAATTCCCTTAAAGAGATAGAAGAAAATACAAACAAAAAATTGGAAGAGATAAACAAATCCTTGAAAGAAAACCAAGAAAAGGTAAACCAAAAAATGAAAGAAACATGCCAAGAACTAAAAACTGAAATACAAGCAATAAAAAAGGCACAAAATGAGGCAAAAATGGAAATAGAAAACCTGAAGAAAAAAGCTGGAACCACAGATACAAACATAACAGAGTTCAAGAGATGGAAGATAGAATCTCTGAAGTGGACAATTCAGTAGCTCAAATAGATATATCAGTCAAAGAAAATACGAAAACCAAAAAAGCCATAAAACAAAATGTTCAAGAAATCTGGGACACCATGAAAAGACCTAACATGAGAATAATAGGAATAAAAGAAGAAGAAGAATACCAGCTCAAAGGCACAGATAATGTATTCAATAAAATCATAGAAGGAAACTTTGCTAACTTAAGAAGAAAATACCTATAAAGATACAAGAAGCTTACAAAACACCAAATAGATATGACCCCCAAAAATATCACCCTGCCACATAATAATTAAGCCACAAAACATACAGAACAAAGAAAAAATTTTAAGAGCTGCAAAAGAAAAGGGCGAATTTACTTATACAGACAAACCCATCAGAATAACATCTAACAATTCAATGGAAATGATGAAAGCAAAAAGGTCTTGGTAAGAAGTTATACAGACACTAAAATAGCATGGCTGCCAGCCTAGACTACTATACCCAGCAAACTTACCAATCACCATGGAGTAAACAAGATATTTTGTTTTTTTATGAATAAAGTCACATTTTTTATCCGTGTATATCCTTATTCAAGGTCCCTTCTCCCTCCCACCCCCTAGTCACTCTGTCTTCTCAACATCTCCCCATCTCCTCCACAGCAAGGGCAGGAGGTCCCTAGATCCCAATATTGCTCAGGTCAGCATCCACTCCTGGCAGATCCACTTTCCTCACCCCAACATTGACACTGAGTCACGTGTTCCTCTAGAGGGAAAGGGATCCAAGGTGTCAGTCCAAGGTGTTTCAGATCCCACGCTGTTCAGTGGTTGTAGTTTGCAGATTGGACATGCTTTGCTTTTTTCTCTTTTGGTAAGCAAGATATTTCATGATGAAGTCAAACTGAAACAATATCTATCTACAAATCCAGCCCTCCTGAAAGCATTAGAGGGAAAACTCCAAAGTAAGGATCGCAGATACACTCATGAAACCACAAACAATCAATAATCCCACAGAAGAAAAGCCCAGAGAAAGGAAATACATAGAAACTACTAACAAAAATAGCAGGAAATATCAATCAATGGTCACTAATATCCCTAAATATCAATAGACTGAACTTAACCTACAAAAAGATACACACTAACAAGATGGATAAAAAACAGAAGCCATCCTTCTGCTGCATACAAGAAACACACCTCAACCACAAAGACAGACACAGACTCAGAGTAAAGGGTTGGAAAAACATTTTCCAATCAAATAAACCTAAGAAACAAGCTGGTGTTGCTTTCCTAATATCTAACAAAGTAGACTTCAAATGAAAATCAATTAAAAGAGATCAGGATGGACATTGAATATTCATCTCAGGAAAAATTGATTAAGATAATATTTCAATCCTGAATATTTATGCCCCTAATATAAGGGCACCTATCTATGTAAAAGAAACACTGCTAAAGCTTAAATCCCACATCAACTCTCACACCCTAATAGTGGGAGACGTCAATACCCCACTTTCACCCCTGGGTAGGTCAACCGGACAGAGACACAACAGAGAAATAAGGAGTCTAAAAGAGGTTATGATGCAAATGTATTTAATAGATATTTACAGAAGCTTCCAGCCAAATGCAAAATATATATATATGCACCACATGGAACTTTCTTTAAAATTGATCACATAATTGGTCATAAAGCAAATATCAACAGATACAAAAAAATGGAAATAATCCCTTGTATCATATTAGACCACCAGGACCTAAAGTTAGAGTTCAACAACATCAAAAATCAAAGAAACCCTACCAACTCATGGAAACTAAACATCACTCAACTGAACCACCTCTGGGTCAAGGAAGAAATTAAAAAAGACATTAAAGTCTTTCTAGAATTTAACGAAAATGAATCCACAACATACCCAAACATGTGGGACACAATGAAAGTAGTCTTAAGAGGAAAATTCATAGCACTAGATGCCTATATGAAAAGCCTAGAGAAATCCCACATTAGAGAACAGCACAGCTGAAAGCTTTAGAATAATCAGAAGCAAACTCACCTAGAAGGAGTAGATGGCAGGAAATAATCAAACTTATGTTGTGCCCAAAGTCATGATCCTGGAGAGACAACTGGAGACATGGAGGTAGCGGAATGCAAAAGCAAGGTTTATTGATAGAGATGAGCTAGCTTGTGAACCACTCCAAACGTCCATTACACCGAAATCATGCAGGAGGGTTGATTAGGGCCGCAGGGGGGCCTCCTTTTATAACCTGAGGCTGTGCATTGGGTTCAGGTGAGGATAATGGTACTAGTCATTAGCTAATTGGCTCATGCTAGGAGCTTTCCAGAAACCAGAGTGGGGGTACCTGGTAGCAACAGGTCAGGCTTTTGATTGGTTAGTACCAAGGTGAAAATCATTTTTATTAGTATTATTATTTCTTCCTGGCATGTTTGGGCTAGTTTTGTGCAGGGTCCCATAGCTCATCCTTGGGGTATGGTCAAGCTGACCTGGTTCTGTGCCCTGGAATGTCTCCTATAGAAGGGAGAAGCCCACCGTCAACCCTGGAACGTGCAGCTGGCCCAGGAATGATGGTAGTGTATTTTGACTAAAGTATTTGGTGTTGGTGGTCAGATAGTAGGGCCAGGGTGCTATGAATTCTGCAGTTGGAACTTAGGTCATGCTGCCCCTCTGTAAAGAGCAGTTTCTAGCTATGGTTTCTGGGAACTGGGTGAGAGACTCTTTCTCAGGGCTCCGTCTGCTTTAGTTTAGCATAGTTCTCTAAAATGGAAGACTCCTTTTAGTCCTGGACTTCACCTGGATCATTCAGATGTCCAGCTCATTCTCTCCTAGAACTGGGCAAGCTCTCGCCAGGAATGTGGAACTGAACTCTATTTTATCTCTATGGCTACTAGAACACAAAATGGCATTTCTTGAGCTAAGTTTACTCTCTTCACTTAGAGCTGAAATCAATACAATTGAAACATAAAGAACAATACAAAGAATCAATGAATCAAAGAGTTGGTTCTCTGAGAAAGTCAACAAGATAGATAAACCCTTATCCAAACTAATCAAAAAGCAAGAGAGAGTATCCAAATTAACAAAACCAGAAATGAAAAGGGGGACATAACAACAGACCCCCAGGAAATCCAGAGAATTATCAGACTATACTTTGAAAATCTGTATTCCAGGGTGTTTCTGATCCCAAGCTGCTCAGTGGTTGTGGTTTGCCGCTTGGACATGCTTGGCTTTTTTTCTTGTTTGTTTGTTTAGAGACCACTAATGTACTAATAAGTACATCCCCTGCTTATCTTTCTGAGATTGTGACCCTTCAGACCCCACTCCAACCATAGGAACACCTGACTCACTCTTGAGGGAGGGGGGACAAAACTGGGTTTGGCCAGGAGTGGAGACTGATCCAAGCATTATTGGGTCAGTGGGACCATAGGACTGTCTGCTCCCTGCCCAGGGAGGGGATGGGGAATTGTGGAGAAGAAAAAATGACCTGATGTGGTGGGAGGGGGAAGGGACCTTGAATAAGGATATACAGGGATGGAAAAAAATTCAGAGGGAAAGCTGAACACAAAGTAAATATATGTATAGCAATTTTATTTGCATTACCACCCTTGATAAGTCATGCTTATGATTTTTATCTTCTTTATAGTTATTGTTAACTTTTCAGCATTTTAAATTCATTTGACTGTTTTTTTTGATAAATACAAAATAAATAAAGAAGAAAAAAAAGAAAATCTATATTCAACAAAAATGGAAAACTTAGAAGAAATAGACAGATTTTTGGACAAGTACCATTTTTCAAAATCAAATGAAGACCAGAATAATTACCTAAACAGACCTATAACCCTTAATGAAATTGAAGCTGTCATTAAAAGCCTCCAAGTAAAAAAAGCCCAGGTCCAGATTGTTTCAGTGCTGAATTCTACCAGACATTCAGTAAGAAGAATTACTACCATTACTCCTCAAACTATTTCACACAGTAGAAACTGAAGAAATATTGCCAAATTCCATTTATGAGGCCATAATTACCCTAGTACCCAAGCAACTCAAAGACACAACACAGAAGGAGAATTACAGACCAATTTCCCTCATGAATATTGATGCTAAAATTCTCAACAAAATTTTGGCAAAACATATACAACAATATATAAAAAAATATCAAAGTAAGCTTCATCCCAGAAATGCAGGGATGGTTCAACATATGAAAAACCATAAACATCATCCATCATATAAACAAACTAAAGGAAAAATACCACATGATCATATCCTTAGATGCTGCAAAAGCCTTTGACAAAATTCAACACTCCTTTATGATAAAAGTTATGGACAGATCAGGAATACAGGGAAAATATCTCAATATAATAAAGGTGATTTACAAGAAGCCAACAGCCAGCATCAAACTTAATGGAGAAAAACTCAAAGCAATCCCACTAAAATCAGGAACTAGACAAGGATGCCCTCTCTCCCCTCATCTATTCAATATAATTCTCAAAGTTTTAGCTAAAGTGATAAGAGAACAAAAGAAGATTAAAGGGATACAAATTAGAAAAGAAGAATTAAAACTATCTCTATTTGCACATGATATGATTATATACATAAGTGACCCACAAAATTCTACCAAGGAACTTCTATGGCTGATAAAAACTTTCAGCAATGTAGCAGGATACAAGATTAACTCAGAGAAATCAGTAGCCCTTCTATACACTAAAGATAAAAGGGCTGAAAAAGAAATAAGTGAAACATTAGCTTTTATAGTAGCTGCAAATAGCATTAAATACCTTCGAGTAACTACAACCAAAGAAGTAACAGATCTATTTGACAAAAACTTTAAATCACTGAAGAAAGAAATTGAAGAGGATATCAGAAAATTTCCCATATTCCTGGATAGGTAGGATCAACATAGTAACAATGACAAGTCTACCAAAAACAATCTATAGATTCATCTACTGCCCATCAAAATCCCAACACAATATTTTTATGGACCTAGAAAGAACAATACTCAACTTCATTTGGAATAACAGGAAAACTAGGATTGTCAAAACAATTTTGTCCAACAAAAGAACCTCAGGAGTCATCACCATCCCTGACTTTAAGTTATACTATAGAGCTACAGTAATAAAAACAGTCTGGTACTGGCATAAAAACAGACGTGTAGATAAATGGAATCAAATTAAAGACCCTGACATTTGCCCACACACCTATAGGCATCTGATCTTTGACAAAGAAACCAAAAAATATCCAATGGAAAGAAGATAGTAACTTCAACAAATGATGTTGGCATAACTGGATGGCAGTATGTAGAAGAATGCAAATAGATACAAACCTATCATACTGCACAAAACTTAAATCCAAATGTATCAAAGATCTCAACATAAACCCAGTGACACTGAACTTGATAGAAAAGAAAGTGGGAAATACCTTCCAATGCATTGGCACAAGTGACTACTTCCTAAATATAACACCAGTATCACAGTCACTAAGAACAACAATTAATATGTGGGACTTCCTGAAATTGAGATGTTTCAGTAAAGCCAAGAACACTGTTAATAAGACAAAACAACAGCCTACAGAATGGGAAAAGATCTTCACCAGCCCTACAACTGACAGAAGACTGATTTCTAAAATATATAGAGAACTCAAGAAACTAAAGCCCAAAACCCTAAATAACCCAATTTAAAAATGAGGTTCAGAGCTTGGGATCAGAGACACCTGGACTGACCCTTCGGATCCCACTCCAACTATAGGAACACCTGACTCACTCTTGAGGGAGGGGGGACAAAACTGGATTTGCCAGGAGTGGAAACTGATCCAAGCATTATTGGGTCAGTGGGGCCATAGGACTGTCTGCTCCCTGCCCAGGGAGGGGGATGGGAAGTTGTGGAGAAGAAAAAATGACTTGATGTGGTGGGAGGGGGAAGGGACCTTGAATAAGGATATACAGGGATGGAAAAAAAATTTAGAGGAAAGCTGAACACAAAGTAAATATATGTGTAGCAATCTTACTTGCATTATCACCCTTGATAAGTCATGCTTATGATTTTTATCTTCTTTATAGTTATTGTTAACTTCTCACCATTTTAAATTCATTTTACTGTTTTTCTTGATAAATACAAAATAAACAAAGAAAAAAAATGGGGTTCAGAACTAAAAAGGGAATTCTCAGCAGAAGATTTACAAATGGCTGAAAGGCACTTGAAAAATTGTTCAACATCTTTAGCCATCAGTGAAATGCAAATCAAAACAACTTTGAGATACCACCTTACACCTGTCAGAATGGCTAAGATCAAAAGCACAGGTGACAGCCTATCCTGGAAAGGATGTGGAGCAAGAGGAATACTCCTCCATTTTTAGTGGGAGTGTAAACTGGTACAGCCACTATGGAATTCTGTATGGCAGTTCCTCAGAAAACTCAGAATCAATCTCCCCAAGGACCCAGCAATACTCCTATTGGGCATATACTCAAAGGTTGTACATTTGCACTCCTAAGGCATTAGCTCAGCTACATTCATAGCAACGTTGTTCGTAATAGCAAGAACATGGAAACAACCTAGATGCCCCTAAACTGCAGAATGAATTAATAGCTGCGGTACATCTACACAATGGAGTACTACTCAACAGTAAAAAAAAAAAAAAAAAAAAAAAATGACATCCTAAAATTTGCAGGCAAATGGATGGATTTGAAGAATATCCTCCTGAGCATTCATGATATCACAAGCCCAGAAAGATAAGCAGGGGATGTACTCACTCATTAGTGGACTTTAGACAAAAAGGGGGGGGGAGTAAATAATACCAAAGCTGAAAAAAAAATGCAATCCCTGAAAAGCTTGGGATCATAAGGAACTAAAGAGAGACTTCAGGGATTCCCCTAGGAAGCAAAAATAGAGATGATCTCCTTAGCTAATTGGGAGCATAAGGGTTTGCAACCAAAAAAAGGTGGGAACAAATCTTGAGAGAAGGAGATTGAGTAAGAGGAGCAACAAGGAGGGAGAAAAAAAAGAGATGGAGATCTTAATAAAGGAAGCCAATGTGGGATGGAAAAAAAAACAGGTGCTAAGGTTACGTACAAGAATGCACAGATGTCCCTGTCTAGGTCTCCAACCAATAGTGAAGGTGTTGCCTAGACAAGACTTCTCCTGTAATCAAATGAATAGCCACCTCAAGTACCATCACAGAACTTACATCCAACAATGAATAGAGGTGGAGGCAGAGATACATGGCTGAGCACTGGGCTGAGCTCCTGGTCCAGCTGAGAGCAGGAGAGAAGAGTCTATATGAGCAAGGGCATAGGGTTTATAAGGAAAACTCCCACAGTGATGACTGGCGGGAGCTCAGTGAATTAAAGAACAGCCACTGGGGAACCTTCAAGAGAAGGAACTAGGCCCTCCAAAGACAGGCAACTGTCCACTGACATGGGTAGTATGTGAGCCTCAAGAGGAGGGATCAGACTGTGTTTCTATGCATGGACTGGCACTTCAGAACCCATTCTTGTCAGAGGAACACCTAACTCAGTTATGGCATTAGGATGAGGAAACCCGACCTGCCTATAGTGGATGCTATGCTGATTCACCTTGGGACTTCTTGCCCTTTGGGGAAAGGGGATGGTGGGATGGAGAGGAGGGAGGCTGTAGGCAGACAGGGAGGGATTTAGAGGAGAAAGGGAAGGAGAGCAAGAGAATGAATACATGGGTGGAAGGGACTTATTTTCTAAAAATAAATAATGAAAAAAAAAACAAAATTATAGGCTGGCCTCAGCCAGCTAGTTGGAAGACTGAGAAGGAGAATCACAAATTGAAAACCTGCATGTGCCATGATGTGAGTTCAAGGCCAGCTTGGCAATTTATTTACATGTTATTTCAGAATAAAATAAAATGAAACAGTGAAAGAGAAAAAAATATGTTCACTATTAAATAACCAAGTGGAATTCATGGCAACTAAGACAGAAGCATAGATACAAGACAAAGTAAGAGACTGGCTCTTCAGGAAGAGCTAGGCAGGGGCTGGTAGAAGGGCAAGGTGGGGTTACTGTAACACTGCGGATCCTATCCCTTGCTCTCCTTCTCATCTCTTGTAGGTTTTGCAGACTCATTCACATTGTCTCTCAGAGCTGGCATGTGGTGTCAATCTCACAGGGGCTTTCTTGAGAGCCTCCACTTCTGCACCACTAACTACTCATGCTGCTGTTTGAAGCATGAGTCGAAATGTTTTCTGTGTGTCACCAAAAGAAGCAACAATCAGTACTTAACTGAACTCTTTCTCCCTCTTTAGACCAGGCCCAAGTTGCTCAGGCTGGCCACTTCCTTGCTGATCATCTTGTCTCAACCTCGTGAGTCCAGGATTGGGCCACCACTGTCTGCCTGAAAGTGCTGGATTTTGGTGCATGTGGGATTACTTAGAGAGCCCGAACCCTCAGGTGGCTCCAGCCTGACCAGTCAATAGGTTACAACACATTTTGCTAAAAGTGTAGTGATGGGGTGATTACCTACTGAGGAATCTCAGTGAAATTTTTATCACTACCTATATCATTTCACTACATGTGTCCTGTCTTCTTACACAGACACATACACACAGACACACACACAGGGCAATAGCCCTGTGGATCTTCCCCAGGTGTTTGTTCAATTTAGGAGACTGATTTTTTTTCCTCTGCCTTCATCTGGTCCTAATTTGTCCAAAATCTGTCTAACATGTTCTCATCTTAATGAGTGGGGAGATTTTAAAAAAGGGAAGGGCCATTCGTGGACAGTGAATTTTTAATTCCCCATAGATAATGTAATGAAAGGTTTCTCACTGTTGAAATATCAGACTGCTGAAAATCACTGGAAAAATTGAGAACTCAGGTTTATTGCACCTGTGGGTAGAACCAAGCTAATCCTCTGTTATTCTGGGCCTCAGTCCATAGTGTTTCAAACCCTCTCCTCTATATTTTAGCATGTCTAACAGAGAGCTATGAACAGGAGTTTCTCTTTAGCAAGCAAGTTTATTGAAGTGGGAACAATAAGGTTAGAATGACTATTTTGCAAGTGTACATTTCTCAATATAAGAAGGGTGGGGTTTTAACTGAAGCAGGAAGTCCGCAGAGGTTCAGAAATAGAGCTCAGCATGTTAGTTTTGGCTGTAAATGCAGTAGGAAATTTCATTCTCATCATAAAGGTGAGAAGCAGGACTCTTGCTTTGAACAGGAGGAGATGCTGAAGGGCTTTACTTGTATTCCAGGAAAAGTAGGGAGGTGAAGACAGTTCCCTATGACCTTTTGTGCCCTGGACAGCCTTTGCCACCCCTTGTGATATGACCAGTTAGTTTTATGTGGGGATACTACCTCCTCTTTGAAGCACTCATTCAGTGTTTATAGGTTTCACTCAGACAGAAATGTTGGCAAGACTGAGGTTGCTACTTGAGAGAGAGAATGGAGACTATAGAGAGAGACAGAAGAAAGCTGGCCTCCTGTCTCAATGTAAAACAGCAAGGTCCTGGGAATATTACAATAGGTTCCTGAACAGGGCATGGGCAGCTTCCTGGAAGATGTGGACCTGAGCTGTGCCTTCCATGATTGGGGCTCAAGAGCTAAGAGTCTCTGAGAAGCAACCTGCCTTCTGGGCTTGCTTGGACTCTAAAGAAAAAGTTTCTAGAACATTGGTTTTTGGGACTGAAGAGCTCAGAACTGCCAAGGCTATAAATGTGTGCCAGGAGCTCTCTGTTTTCTTCACTCTGATGAAGGAAGAAAACAAGTCAGGCAGGGATGAAGAAGTGTGTTAGCTAAGGGCATCACTGTACTTCTGTCGCAATGGATGTCCTTGTTTACCATGGCTGTCTGATGTAACAGGGAGGAAAAAGCCCCCTTGGACAAGGCTCAAGCTTATCAGACTTCATAGCAGGAGAAGTAGGAGGTCTGGAAAGACCAAAGTGTCACTTACTTGCAGCGTCCCTTGAGGCTGTTGAGTTGGAGATGTAGGCAGGAAGCAGTTCTATAACGCAGCAGCTGAAGGACTCTAAAAAGCAGTGGTCCTGGGGAAAGACATTGAAGAGGGAAACAGAAAGCAGGATGATTATAAAAAATGAAACGGGATAACAGGTTAAGAGGGAGGATGGTGGGAAGGTAAGCCATTACAAAGCCATATAAAAACCAAGTAGCTTATAAATTTCTTAAACACACACACACACACACCCAAAAAACATGTTTAATGGACTTACCAACATGGAGTTAATACTTCTCCCAGAAGCTACAGGTTGTCAAATAAAAACCAAGCACTAGGTGTGGGATTCTTCCCTCAACCTGTTGGCTCAGGGTATCCCAGAGACCTCTCCAAACAATACAGGCTACTGTGGTTGTTGATTACCTACCAGAAGTTTATGATGAGAACTTAATGCTAAGGACTTGAAGTAATGAAGCTGCCAGTGTAACAGAGCTGACTAAAACTTACTGAGAAGAGAACATGGCTCATCAGGAAGCAATAGCCTCCTTCAGCATTGATTGTCCAAGTAAACAAAACCCTGGCAGCCCTTTCTCCCTGTCTGCTGTCATTGTTCTCTTGGGAAACTAATCTTTACCTATTCTTCCAACGCCTGGGAGAATTCTTCCCTTTACCTCTTAGTTTGTTAATGGTATGTTATGAGACCTGTAGAATTCTGGAAAAGACAGAAAAATTAGAGCATGAGAGAACTGAAAACTTTGCCCCATAAAACTCCTGAGTTCACTTTCTCCTCCAAATATAAAGAATACTTTTCTATAAGGCATAGTCTCTATCTCATTTTCCCAAGTCAGACTTGAATCGAAATGTCTCTTCTACCAACCTCTGTCTTCTGGTGTGGTTTTGGAAGAGGCATCTGAGAATAGAACCCCCAGGCACAGGTCATAGTATTAACTTGGAAGCTTCCTGATAGCTAGATTACATAGTATTGGAAGATGCAGTGCAAGCTGCTTGGAAAAAATAATCAACTGTCTTAGCTAGTTATGAACCCTGAGAGTTGTAGTAACAACTAGCCTAGCAAGAAATGCCCGAAGATGCAAAAGTGGCATGAATGTTATGAGGCTAACCACAACATACAACCTGTTCTGCCAGAGGAAACTCATGTCTGGTACTGTAAATCTTACTGGCCAAGAGCCTGTAGCTGGGCTGTTCAGAGCATAGGCACTAGGGGTAAACCTACTACTATTTTTTTTGCTATCAAACTGCCTTTCTAAAATGTGAGTGTGTGTGTGTGTGTGTGTGTGTGTGTGTATGTGTGTGTGTGTGTGTCCCTAGGAGCCGAAGTTAAAGGGGAGCCATCTGGCTTGAGTGCTTGGAAGCAAACTCAGGTCCTCAGAAGATCAACAAGAGTTCTTAAGCACTGAGCTTTCTATCTGGCCCCTAACTGAATCTTTTAGGCAAAAGATGTGGAGTGCTGAGTTTGGAAGATGGGCTTTGAAACAGCTCTCAGGTGATAATACCATGATTATTATAAAATGAAGATATAAAAAGTCCTACTTGTAGCTAATTTTTATTTATTTTTGTAGTGTTCAGAACCAAACTCAAGACCCTGCTCTGCGATACCAGACAAGAACTCTACCACTGTGTACATCCACAACTCTTACCATTTTGAGACAGAATCTTGTCATTTAGCCCAGGCTGGACTCCACCTTATGATCCTCCTGCCTCAGCCTTCTAAATGCCAGTACCATAGGCATGTGCCACCATGCCTGATCTATAGATAAGTATTAAGCATCAATGTTGTTGAGTATAATTTATATACAAAAAGTATGACCATAAGAAATATATTGTTCGAAGAGAATTGATCAATACATAACCATCTGTACATAAGACCTGCTTCTGTAAGCACTGCTGAGTCTGTCAGGATTGTCCCTTTACAGTAATGTCTTTGAGCACTGAGGCTCAGATCCACTGCTCTGTTCTGTTAGTACTGAAGGCATCTATATTTCTAAAACGTCACATCATTTTGCAAAGTATTCTCTTGCTTTTTATTGTTTTTAGTTAATTTCAAAATAATAAGATGTATTATTTTGTGTCTTGTACTCATCCTGTGTCTGAGATTATTCATGTTGCACCTGTCAATACTTTATCCCTCTATCCCTCTCTTAGTGACTTTCCATTGCTTCCATACATAACAATTTATCCACTTATGCACTGTGGCTTGAGTTGTTTCCAGGATGGGCAACTAACACAGGTAAAAACATTCTATAATCCACTTCAAGTTAATACTCATGCAGAATAAATAAAGGTTGAGATGAATATTTTTTGCAGCCATTTCCAGTATGGTGTTCCAGCCACCTTTCAATAAGACCAAGTCAATGACACATATTTGGTGTCTGTTAGGGAATGGTGTGTCCCATTAACTACATGGCTATCCCCAGAAAACTCCCTACTCTCATTACTCTTGCTTTAGAGCAAATCTCAAGATTAGGTTTTATGAAGCAGAGCATGGGATCTCAGACATGCGTGTGGGAAACTAGGGCAAGAAGTTTGCAAGTTTGAAACCAGTTTGGGCTATGTAGTGAGTTCCAGGGTGGCCTCAGCTATAGAGTGAGGCCTTGTTCTATTTTTTTAAAGAGAGGGGAAGGAAGGAAGGGCAAAAAAAAGAAAGAAGAAGGAGGGAGGGAAAAGACAAACTAAAACATACATGTATACAGTCAAGCATATCTTTTAAAGTATACATCTTGTAAAATAATTTTTAGATTGTCTATACTTTCATGTCAAAACAGGTTAGTATGTACATAAAGTCTGTTACGGTAATGATGGCTATTACCTGAATCTGTAGATCAATTCAGAAAAAACTAATTACCAATATCAAGTTCTTTTGTCCATAAATATAATTATTTCACATTTAAAATTTGCATGGAGATTTTGTAGTGTTCAGATCTTGAATATATCTTAAATTATTTAGAAATAGTACCCGTTTGGCTACGGTCAGGCCATTGGATCCAAATACTTATTATTAAATGTGTGTAACATATGGAAATGTAATTGCTTTTTTATGTTTGCCTTGCATCCTGTAATCTCAGGAAACCATTAACTGAAGCTTCCCTGTGCATGTTCTATACTCACACGCCAATGACAAATAAAGACAGTTTCATCTGTTTCTAATCTGACTTGTTTTTCTATTTTCACGTCTTATTGTTGTTGCCAGGATCTTCGGTAGAATGGTGAATGAAGCTGATGACCAGTTTGAGGGAAGGAAACTTTTTATTTCTTCAACATATGGTGTTGGTGCTACATTTTATATAGTGTCTCACAACTACAGTACAATGACCAAATTCAGGAAATTAACCTAGGTCCAGTGCTACACAGGAACCCAAGGCCTATATTCAAATTCTATGAACTTCCCCTCTAATGTTATTTTTCTGGTCTAGGGTCTAGTCTATAATCTCATATCCTATTTAGTCATTATGTTTCCTTGGCAGACTTTCATTTGACACAGCTCATGACTTTGATCTAGGTAATGCATTATTTTGCATAGTTCCTCAACATGAGCTTGTCTAGAATTTTGTCATGATTAGACTGAGGTTATAGTATTCTGGCAAAAGCACCACACACACATACAAAATCACTTTGCATTCCCTTTCAGTGCATTGTGTCACAGGTATAGGCATCAATAAGACAACACTGTGATGTCAACATCTATTTTCATGGCTTAGATTTTAATTTATGACATGGAAACTGTGCATTTTACATACTGCATCTATTGATGAAGTGAATAAGTAAATAAGTGAAGTGTATGCAGCATATAATGCACATGCCAACAAGCTGTAAGAGGAAACAAATTAGGTAACAACTGAAAAAATGATGCCTTTGACCAGGTTATCAGAGATAATAAAATTCCAAATCAAGAAACTATCTGATAAGGGGAGGCCAACACCATTCTATAAGAGTTTTCAATAGCTTTCTGATTATAAGTACGAGCACTTACATTTGGAGAGAAAAGCATATTGGTATTTACAGTGTGAGTACTTTGCATGGAAGGCCTTCCCTTCCGACGTGGAGTGCATGGCCCGGAATGACTGTGGGAGGGCTGGGTTATTTGATTCCCACCGACAGCCCATTTCTACAATCAGGCACTTCAGAAAGTTACTAATGACAATCTTAGTACTGTGGATAGTGTCACTATTGTCTTCAATGTCAATTGCACTGACTACCTGTCTCTTACAGAAAGGCTATAGCCAGCAGTTGATGGGAAAGGCTTCCTTGCTTTCTCCATGGATATGTATTATGTCCCCTTTAGATATGTATGTTTTAATCTCTTGTTTTCTCCTAAAGAAATAAATATCATCTTTCATCAAAATGGAAAACATTGCTCTAACTCTAGAACCAGGAGATAAAGCTACCTTGATCTTGAGATATATGGAACTTGAACATACACACAAACACACACACACAGACAAACACACACACATATATACATGAGAGAGATAGAGACAGAGACAGACTTGCAACAACAGCCAAAAAAAAATCCAGTTCTGGGAATCTGGATGCAAAGATTAAAGCATCTTCAGTAGAACTGACAAGTGCCGGATAGACCCTGAAAACTAAGGAGCTGCCTAAGGGGTGTTAACCCTGAGTGACAAGAGTTCAAGTCTTCTCTTCAATGACCAGGACAATATACAACATAAAAGAAAAATATTTGCTAAGAAAATAGAACAAGTGCCAAGATGCCCCCTGCTAAGGGAAGTTCATACCAAGTGTTTAAAGTCCAGTATTTTAGTGCAGTAGACAAAGCAGTGTCTGTTTTCAAGCTGCAGCTGCTCAACCGCAGTCCCCATGGGTTACTGCTTTTGCAGCCTCCTTATCTGCTCCTCCCTTCCTAGCTATGCCAAGCAGCTCCCACCTCTTTCTCAATATCTGGGCAATGCGTTTGAGATGAAGAAGGAAGCAGATACAGCAGTGGATCCTAACTTTGGAGATATGCAGATATGAAGGTTTTCTTTTTCTTCAACCATTGTGGACCATTGTGCTCTAGACCTCAGATTCCTGGACATCTCCAATACTCAGACACTGAGAATGACTCTCATCTCAGAGCACATAGAGGTCACTGGCAGACAGTCCTTCGCTGAGGTTCCAGGTGTACATAGTGTTAGGTTAGTGGGGGCAGGTTTCCAGATTGTAGGTGGGGTAAGAGTGAGTCAACAGGAAGAAAAGTGTGTGTGTGTGTGTGTGTGTGTGTGCTACTTTTCTCACACAACCAACACTGGAAAGCTCTGCTTACAGTGCAAACATAAATAGTGGGTGACTGACAGACAGAGGTTCATTTACCTGGAGTTCCTGGGGCCTAGAGAAAGCAATCTGTGAGTGTCTCTGCTTTTCATTTTATTTCCCTATGTTCTGTGGATATTTGTTCATCTGGGCTGTTTATCCCACTGAATTTGAAGAAGGGAGAAACTAGGCTCCGTATAAAGAGTTGTGGGGGTGTGGGGGTGTGGGGGTAGAAGACATAATGAGGTAAAAATGTCCTCAGTTCCTTATCTCAGTGGAAGATTTGCTTTGAGTTGGGATAGTGGGCATTAATGCTATATAATGTTTTCTAGACCTAAACAGATGGTATGAAGAATTCAGATAGAATTTTGTCTTGGTTCCCAATTTCTTAAGAAAGATTGTGGATAAAGAAATGCCCAGACTTCACTGGGCTGTGATTTTAGACTCAGGCTGGTACTAATAGCCTGTTTCAGACCTAAGAGTCTGTGGATATGCTCCCTGCAGGCTTCCTTCATGCTCAGACAAACAGGTGGCAGCATAGAAGGCCTTTTGTCTTGACTATCGCCCAGAATGAGGCAAAGGATACCAAAGTTAAGGTGGATACAGGCCAACAAGCAGTGTGGCCTTGCTCTGACTTAGATATGTCTTTCAGTACTGATGGCTCATTTCCTCAAAGGCCAGTACTCATCTCCATAAACTGCTTTTGGAGTTTTTCTGTCATACTGCTCTGAACCCTCATCATGGAGTAAAATATGGGGATTGAGATGAGTCATCTCCAGACTCAGCATTCACCACCTAATCCTCATCTTAGCACCACCATCACCTCTTTCGTTTCCTCATCCCTGCAGGCCATGCTGCACCTCCTGTCCATGCTTGTCCTGCTTGTGAAGCCCCTGGGGAGCCAGGGAGCAGAAGTGAAGACCCTCTCACAAAGATCAGTAGCCAACACCTGCACTCTAGTCATGTGCAGCCCCACAGAGAATGGTCTGCCTGGTCGTGATGGACGGGATGGGAGAGAGGGTCCACGGGGCGAGAAGGGTGATCCAGGTAGAGCTTCAAACAGGGGCTCATTCTGGTGGGATGAGGGGAGGATCAGAATGTGAACCAACTTGAACTCCCACAAATGTTCTGTGATGAACATGGATGTAGGCTTTTTTTTGTCAGGGAGTAAGTTTCCCCTGGTGTCCATGCTACCAGCCAAACATGGTTTTTTTTTGTTTTGTTTTTTTTGTTGTTTTTTTTTTGCGGGGGGGGGAGGGGTTGTCTGTTTGTTTTGATGCTCTATGTGTTTTCTCTTATTACCCAGTTGACCTGATTCCTCTCTTCAGATGTCTGAATTCTTCTTGTCCCCAAAATGAGTAAACTACTGATATTAGGGGTTAACCTATCCAATCCTGTTTAAGCAGTTAGCAGTTGCTCATTTGATTAAATGGTGCCTATATGGACAATTAGTTTTAATATTTAAACTCCACTACACACATGGTGGGAAAGAGGAGGCACCACAGTTCTATAAACAAAACTGCCTAGGGCATTACAAGGGTACATTGGAATTCATATTTTTTTATACAGATCTGTGCTTGGGTGGATATTCACATGAAAATCTATTTAATTCTTTCACAAGTCACACTTCTTTAACTTCCACACTTCTTTAACAGGCAAAATGGGAGACGGTAAAGCTAAAAGAACATAGACTTCTGTATTAAACAGATTTTGACTATTAGATGCTTCTCTGTGACTATGACCCTCAGAAACACTTACTCATTGTCACAGAGTCTCAGTTTGCCTATCTTCCCGTGAGAGTAGTATTTGCCAAATAATCTTTGACAAATGATGAAATCAAAGATTTTGTTTTATAGTGATTCTTCTTGGTAAGTTCAATGTTCCTGAAGACCAAGTTGATGTATTCTTCTGGTTTACCAGATGTACTAACAGAGGAATTGACCGTGAAAATCCTGACCCTGCAGGCAAGAGTGGGAAACTCAATAAACCAGCAACACAGTAGAGGGACACACTATCCTGAGCTGAAGCTTAGATGGTCTCAAATACTGTTTCTTGCCCCAGTTTGCATTTTGATTAGGAGAAAGACAACGACACTTAGGATAAACACTGTCTGTCTCTAGGCTGCACGGGATAAAGGGCAAGAGAAGAAATGTGTCAAGCAAGATGCAAAGTGGCTCCACGTATGAATGTGCTGACACTTGAGAACCACCCAGGAGAATCACACAAGAAGAAAGGGGCTCAGTGTAGCAGCTTACTCTCTGATAGCCCCATTTCTCTTTTAGTCCCAGAGGGAGCTATAGATTGAGTGTTGAGAGGTCCTAGAACTGGCCTCATCCCTGTATTTTTTTCTGGTCTTTGGTTGGGCCTTGAGCAGAGGAAGGACTTAAGGCAAGGAATGGCTTTTCTTTTGCACTGGCTCCTCCATTCAAGTCACTCTCCAGTCACCTGTGAAGATTTATCTATTTTGAAACCTGTCAGTCCACAGAATCTGTTGAAAAGGTCAGTTGGGGCTTAAGAAGAGACACTCCTGAGCATGTGATGTGGGAGGCATTGGGTCATTGTAGTAAGACCTCAGGCTAGGAGATGCTCGACCTGAGCCAAAGTATGTCTACTTCAGCTGGGTATATATGTAATATGGCTCAGCCATGTAATCCTCTATGCTTTATCCATATAAATGTAAAAACCATAATCTTCCAGAAATTTCACAGACACCTCATCCCACCTGCATTTCTTGCCCTACAAAGGCCTCTCTCTTGTCATAGAACAGTTTTCAAATCTGAGATCTCATCTCTTTTCTCTCTAAAGTCATAGACATAGGATGTATCTCTAAGCCCTTTCTAGTTCTGCTTTATCTAAGGACATGCTGTACTTCCTGGGCAGCACTCTGTGAGGAGAGAAACACATCACACTTCCTTTTCTTCCATAGTTATTTTTGTCCTATGATTTGTTGTGAGTCTCTAGAAGACCACACATGCAACAGAACAAAGTAGTCATACCTGTCTCCTTTTATCAATTCCCCCCAACTATTCTGACTAATCACAATTTTACATTAAGGTTGGTATGTACTTTAGTATCCACATAAAACAGAACATGGGGTATTTGTCCTTCTGTGTCTGGCTCTCACTTAATATGATATTCTTCACACACATCTATTTTTCTAAGTGATAAGATTTTATTCTTCTTTTTTTAATATGTAAAATATTTTATTTTATTTTTTAAGAGTCTGGATTAGGTTTATTATGTTTTGTTTTAAATTTTTATTGTTTTTTGAAAAACAGTTTCAAACATTATATAGGGCTGGAGAGATGGCTCAGCCGTTAAAGGCTAGGCTCACAACCAAAAATATAAGATTTTATTCTTTTATATGCCTGGTTAATATCTCACTGTAGATGTGGATACCACATTTCACTTCCATCTATTAACAAGCACCTATGTTGTTGGCATATCTTAGCTATGGTGAATGATGCTTCAATAAACATGGATGTGCAGGCATCACTGGTTTATTGATTGTATTCCAACTGGATATATTCTCAGACATAGTAGAAACATATGGTAATTATACTCTAGAGGTTTTGTTAGAAAACCTAACATTTCCCACAGCAGCTATACTATTCATTTCCCTATATTTTCCCTTTTCTTCACATCATCACTATCATTTTTATTTCTGATGTAACACACACATACACACACATAGGTTTTTGAGATCTTGAGATAGGTTCTCACTGTAGCCCTATCTGATCTGAAACTCACTATGTAGACCAGGCTGGTCAGAGTGCTGGGACTAAAGGCATGTGCTGTAACACCTGGCTTTCTTGTTTTGTTTCCTAATAGTCATTACAACTGGGGCAAAATGCAATTTCATTGTAATTTTTATTTGCTTTTTTTTTTTTTGATGGCCACTAAAACTGACATTTTTTCAATTATTCTCTGACTTTTTATTCCTTCTCCTGACCATTCTGTTCAGATAATCTTCCCATTTTTAAATTAGATTATTTTCTTTTTACTGTTGGTTTTTAATTCCTTAGATATTTTGGATACTAAAGCTTTGTTAGCTGAATGTTTGACAATCATTTTCTCTCACTCAGTGGATGGTCTCTTCATTCTAATGGGTATTTTTTTCACAGAGGCTCTATAGTTTGCTATGATCTTATTTTTAAGTTTTTATTTCTTGTGTGTCTGGGGCTTTTCACAAATAAACAATGCTCAAGTAGATAAATAACAATATAAAAGTTAGTGTCTATGTGATGCAATTTCTTACTTTAAAAAATAGTTGATTCAACTAATAGAGGCTCCCAATACACTTACTAGCATATGCACACACAGTTATATACACGCATATCATCTACACACTTGTCCTGTGGTCAATGATTAATCAGTGCTGACACAGTGGCCTTGGGATAAGGGAAAGAGCACTAAATGCAAGAAAGCTCTTGCCTTGAAATCGCCTCCAAGCCAAGTACATTTATTTCTTCTAAGTGGAAACACTGATTTTTATTTTGTGGGTCATCACAAGACCAGGATATGTGACTGCGGGTAGTCTATACTCTGAAGAACTCTGAAGAAAGTCCAGAGACTTCCTCCCGTAGACATTGGTACCTCCAGAGCCTAGGACTAACATTGGATCCATTTCTTTTGTTTCTTTAGGTTTGCCTGGACCTGTAGGGCTCTCGGGGATGCCTGGCCCTGAAGGTCCAATTGGGCCCAAAGGGGACAATGGCTCTGCTGGAGAACCTGGACCAAAGGGAGACTCTGGGCCAAGTGGTGAGCAATGGGTCATGAGATTTAGCTGCTGCCCCCAGCTGCTGCTTCTGTCATGAAGACAAGCAAGTAGCAGGTCTAGAACCTGTCCCAGGAAGGGGGAAGAAGGACGCTCTGAAGGCGGCACGGGCTTGTTTCAGGATGAACGATCGCCTCTTCAACCTCTGCTCTGACATTCATCTAACGCACTCCCACTGCCAAAGGAGTTTAGTGTCACTGATTGGGCTGATCCTTTTCTGCCAGGACCTCCAGGACTTCCAGGTATGCGTGGTCCAGCTGGAAAAGAAGGCCCCTCTGGGAAGCAAGGGAACATAGGACCTCAAGGCCAACCAGGTCCTAAAGGAGAGGCTGGGCCAAAAGGTATGTAAGAGGTGTGACTAGTCTGGGAGGGATGTCAGGGGAGTGAGGCATGGTCTGCCTGCCAGGAAGAACCCAGGGTGACGTCCTTGGCATGTACTGTGAAGCCCTCAGCATGCACACCTCTCTCGAATCTTGATAACACTGACAGTATTTCTCCATCACCCTCCTCAGAGGAACTGCAGATAGTAAGGAACAATGTTCCCAACTCTCTACCTAACGCCTTAGTTCTATGAAAAGGCCTACTGCTGAGGGAAGGGTGACCTCTGAGCACACTCTTAGCAGTATTTTTCCCTGTTTTCTCCTTTTTCAGGAGAAGTAGGTGCTCCGGGCATGCAGGGGTCTGCAGGGACAAAAGGCCCTGCAGGCCCCAAAGGAGAAAGAGGAGCCCCTGGGAATGCTGGGGCAACAGGTAAGTGATGAGTCTATAGAGGACTGGATGGAGTTCCACTGCACCCCCTGAGCTGCCAAGGTCTAGATTCCCCTCTTGAACTCACTCATGAAGTCAAAACTAGGTTGTGAAGACAGTCTCCAAAGAGACTGAATGTGGGGGCCTCTGGGACTGTTTTAAGCCATAGGGAGTCTTTTTGTGGGGAAGTTAGATACAGACAAAACTGATTGCTAAATAATAAAGACAGAGAATAGGCATGAGTCTGTGTGCTGGGAAGAGTCTTTATGTAAGGAAGTTAAATAGCTAGAATTAGGATAGACTACATCCAATGAGGCAAAAACTCTGGAAAATGGACTCATAGCTTAGCCAGTTCTTTTTGAATTCCAGGACCTGCAGGAGCTGTGGGTCCACAGGGAGCTCCAGGTTCCAGAGGGCCCCCAGGACTCAAGGGGGACAGAGGTACTCCTGGAGAGAGAGGAGCCAAAGGTGACAGTGGGCTTCCAGGTAAGGCAGAAGCTTCAGGTACTGGGATATAGCATTCTTCAGCTAGGCATGAGCACCTCATTACTATGGGCAGATAGGTGAAGGGTCAATTAAGTTTTGGCTTAACTAAGTCATGTGGGAAGGCAGCTTGGTAATTTCTTTATCTGACCATGGGGAACAGGTGGCAACAGCTGCATTTCTAGTTCATAGGCTATCTCTGTGCATGTAACAACCCAGTGGGTAAGAATTAGCTAAGGAATGTGTATTTCTAGTCTCCCTCCAAGAATGGAGATGACATTATATTCCTTGAATATTGCAGCAGGATGCCATCTGGGTTGGTCTGTCATCTGGTTCACACTTAGTTGAAGTTCAGGGGCTTATTTAGGGACCGTGGTGCCAGGGAAACTCAGGAATGCACAGGGATAACTTCAGCTAAGACTCATAGCAATAGTGCAGAGAGTGCCTGAACTGTACTTTTCCTGAAATCAGACTGGTAGCTACCCTAACTGTCATCATAGAGCCTTCATCCAGTAACTGATGAAGACAATGCAGAGATCCACAGCCAAGCACTGGGCTGAGCTCCAGGAGTCCAGCTGAAGAGAGGGAGGAGGGAAAACATGAGTAAGGGTGTGGGGGGGTCAAGATCGTGACAGAAGAGCCCACCAAGATAGCTCACTTGGGCTAATGGGAGCTCATGAAGTCTTCACTGACAGCTTGGAGCCTGAATAGAACTGACCTAGGCCCCCCACATGTGAGTGACAGCTGTGGAGCTTGGTCTGTTGGTGGGACTCCTAGCAGTGGGATCAGGGCGTGTCCCTGACACATGAGCTGGCTTTTAGGAACCTGTTGCCCATGCTGGGTTGCCTTGCCCAGCCTTGATGTAGCAGGGAGGAGCTTGGTTCTGCCTTAACTTGATATGCCATGCTTTGTTGACTCCCATGGGAGGACTGCCTTTTCTGGTCTGTGGAGTGGATGGAGGTGGGGTCGACCAGAGGTGGGAGAAGGAAATAGAAAGAGAGGAGGGATAGGAAACTGTGGATGTATGTAAGATAAATTTAAAAATTAACGAGAGAGAGAGAGAGAGAGAGAGAGAGAGAGAGAGAGAGAGAGAGAGAGAGATCCCTGAACAGAAGCTGGGTATCTTGGATCACACTTGTAATCCTAGTACTCAAGAGGCTGAGACAGGAGGATCGTTGAGTGGGATGCTAGCCCAGACTACATTATAACCTGTCTTGAAAACAAACAAAAGCATACTAGAGAATGACTCAGTGGGTGAGATGCTTGCCACAGACATGAGTTCCAGAGTTCAGATCTCCAAAAGGTGGATAGCCATGACAGTCTGCCAGTAATCAAGGACAGGGATGGGATCCCTAGAGCAAACTGGTTAGCTACACTAGTGAAGCAATCAATCAGAGGCTTCAAGCAAGAGACTTCATACAAAATGGTAGAGGAAAATGCCCAATAACAACATTGGATCATATAATGTTCACACATATAACATATGTACATGTACACCACATATACAGACACATGTGCTGCACGTGTATGTGTGCATGTACATATCACCACCAGCAGCACAATATTTAAAAAAAGAAAAAGGAAAAAGGAAACCATTCACAGGAGACAGAAGCTGTGCCTAAAGATATAGGGTATGATGGAAGTAAGCAAGTTCCCCCCACACACACACACCTTGACCTTTCTGCTTTTATCTGGAGACCAGGCTAAAGTTATGTTTGCAGCATAATCTTTACATGTTCATTTCTCTTCTCTCCCCAACCCCTGTGTAGATAGTGCTGCACTGAGGCAGCAGATAGAGGCCTTAAAAGGACAACTACAGCATCTAGAGGCTGCCTTCTCTCACTATAAGAAAGGTGAGTTCCTGGATCTAAACAAAATCTGTCAACGATGAGTTCTTGACCCAGAGCTAGGGTTACTCATTCAGCTGAGCTTTGCTTTAGGTCTAGGATGGGAATGAGCATGAACTAAGTCTAGGGCTAGACTTGTGGCTGAACCAGCACATTATGCATCCATCAACACACATGAGTGCATGTGTGACACAAGCAAATGCAGACTTTCACACACATCAAGACAGACATTGGGTCCTTCTATGAATAAGTGGGCATATTCATGTAGCACATGGAAGCTCACTCAGAAACAAACCCTATGATAGCACATGAGTCCTACTCTATCTGTTCAAAGCTGCTCTGGGGCCATCCTGAGCCCATGGAGAATCTTCCCCAAGATTTCCATAAAGATATGGAGAGGAGTTCAGTGAATCAGGGTACACTTTAGACTCTGACCAGCCTCACAATGCAAGTGCAAGCCCTCTCCAGAGCCCTCAGAGTCTAATATCATTAGCAGAGTTCCATGCATGAGTATGAAAGCCACAGGGACTGGGGCACATTGAATGAAAGAGGTGTTATTTGATACACAGGTTTTGTGATGTAACCCATCACTTCAGAGTCAAGAAAGAGGAGAGGAAAGTGACTTTGTCTTGCCTCAGATAGCCATTGCTAGGGTCTTAATAGCCAGTTTGATTCCTTTTGGGGTTTCACCATTAACCCTTGCCCCAGTTTCCCTGAATACATGCACCTCTCAGATATACTTTACCTTCTCTCCAGCATTTCTAGGTTTAGGAGGCTGAGGCAAGTCTGGGACTTGACCTTCCTCTCAGAAGCCTCGCTCTTTCCTTGAATATTCCCTAACCTGAGAACACAGCAAAGACCCTGGCTGACAGCCTACATCTTCTGGACTCTGAAGAGTAATTTTCTAGAAAACATTGTTCAATTCTACACATTAGCCATGGGCCAAACAAGAAAAGTTAGAGTTTCTTTGTAAGCTAAATATTGATTTCAAGTGTCCATAACTACTCTGTTTTTATCCTATTGTGTGTGTATATGCATGACTTATGAATGGTACAGTGGATCATGGTACTCATGTAGAAGCCATAGGACAACATTGGGAAGTCAGTTCTCTCCTCCTGTCTTCATGTAGATTCCAGGTTTGAACTCAGGTCATGAGGCTATGCAGCAAAAAGGAAACACCTTTACCTCCAAGGCAACTTACCAGCCCTCCACCTAGTCTCTTTTGAGACAGAATCTCTCACTAACCTTGGTGATTACTGTTTTAGTAAAGTTGGCTGGTCAATGAGGCCCTCCCCTACCCCAAGAACCACTTGTTTCCATTCCCAAACTCAGAATGGAGTTCCAGACTTGTGCTGGGGTTCCAGACTTGTACCCCCATGTCCAGCTTTTATGTGTTCATGGTGGATCCAAACTCAACTTCTTATACTTGCACAGAAAGTGCTTTACCCATTGAGCTGTCTCCCAGCCTGTGTCTGAGCTTTGCTGTCAGACTGTGGGAGGTTCTCCACAATTATACCAACTTGGGGCCTTGTTTAATTTCTTTAAACTCAAAGGTGCTTGCTGGGGGAGACAAGGCACTTCCTCATAGAGTACACTGTAACACTAGGACTTCTCTGGAACCGAGTGTCTTTGCTTCATCGTCTTTGATTCCCTTCGTGAGAAGATTGGGAGGAGATCCCAGCTCCAGTTCAATTTACACACAGCCCGAGAATTGTAGCTAGGGGCTGCCACCACCTCATCCTACCTCCCCTTCTCTTTCAGCTGCACTCTTCCCTGATGGCCGAAGTGTTGGAGACAAGATCTTCAGGACAGGGGTCTCTGAAAAGCCTTTTGAGGATGCCCAGGAGGTGTGCAGGCAGGCAGGAGGGCAGCTAGCCTCCCCACGTTCTGCTGCTGAGAATACTGCCATCCAGCAGCTGATCACAGCCCACAACAAAGCTGCTTTTCTGAGTATGACAGATGTGGACACAGAAGGCAAGTTCACTTACCCCACAGGAGAGCCCTTGGTCTATTCTAACTGGGCTCCAGGGGAGCCCAACAACAATGGTGGAGCAGAGAACTGTGTGGAGATCTTCACCAATGGCCAATGGAATGACAAAGTTTGTGGAGAGCAGCGCCTTGTCGTCTGTGAGTTCTGAACCACTGGAGTAGGGCAATACTTGACCAGGAGCTTAGCCACTGTGGTATGGCTCAGATCTGTCTGTTGCCAACATCCTAATAAAAAGTGACTACTTGTCTAGATTGGGTTCTCTGTAAAAAAGCAGGGCAAAGGCAGAGCTATTACAGAGCACATCTCTCAAAGTATGGTGTGTGACTGAAAATATCTGCCCATGCTGAAAATATCTGAGGAGAAAGAGGGGTCCTGATTTCTCCATTGTGGGGCATTAAAGTCCATCTCTATGACCTGTCACAGAATTTAATGCCTTTCTATTGGCCCTGAGGCTTCTCAAACTTTCAGCTGTTTGGCCTGGCTGGTGGTACCCTCTTTAAACTGTCTCCTCCTTGGGCTTTCTCCCTTCTTGCCTAAAGTTCCCAGTGTCCTAGCTGCTCCTGATAATTTTTTCTTACATCTCTGTTGTTCTTCCTTACCACCTAATGGGCATACATGGGCCCTACCTCTTGGTTCTCATTCACCCCAGGGTGAGATAACCCTGGCTTCTGGCTTCATATTCCATCTGTGAACCACTTCTGATTGAGATTTCTTTTTGATGCTCCCAAACTAAAAAGTGCTAGGCTAGTAACCTCTAGCTACCTTAAAGCCCAACAGAGTGACTGAGCAAAAAATGTCCATTTCCCTACTCAATGTCATGGCTACAACTAGGATAACATTCATCAAAAGGCTGGGAAAGACCTGTGCACCATTGCAAACACATCTTGAGTCTCAGGGAGGTAGGAACAGAGGGGATGGTCATGCTCAAAATCACCAAAGCCTTCTGCTGCTGGACAGTTCCAAAGGATTCTATCCTTTCTGCTTCAGATATAAACTAGTTAATAGTCCTTATCTGTTTTAAATTTTATTTTTATTTTATGTGTATAAATGTTTTACTGGAATGCATGTATGTGTATGATGTGCATGCCTGTTGATTCTCTGGAACTGGGATTGTAAATGGTTATGAGTCACTATACGGATTCTGAGAATTGAACCCAGGTCCTCTGGAAGAACAGTAAGTATCCTTCACTATGGAGCCATCTCTCCAGTTCCATCCTCCTTATCTTACAAATGTGGAAAGTGAGGCCCACAGATGGGAGGGGACTGAAACAAGGGGGACTTGGAATGATAGGGTTGGTGGGTCACAAACCACTTTTTCTTGACCTCAAAGCTAACAATTCCATGTATTTGGTCAATTTTGAGACATTCTTCCAAAATTTATTTTAATTATACCTGTATTCAAAAAATGGGAAGGACACCTAGGTGGACCACGGGCCCATTAAAAGGACACAAATACTCATTTCTCGGCTGGAACCCTCACTCTCTTGTCCCAGAGATCAGAGGGAATTGTCCATTCTATGTATTCTTCCCCATCCAAGCTGAATCCCTCTATCAAGAAGCCTGTCAGCATGACTCATAGATAAGATATCTTGTTTTATGAGAAAAGCCCCACACTTTCAGACAATGTGAAACTAACTCCCAACTGAGATTTTCTTCCTTGTAACTGGGAAAGAAAATTTCCGGCACCTTCTGAAAAACAAGTCAATTGCACAATAAAGAACAAATAATTCTTGCTGCAGAGGCCACACCTGGGCACACAGGTGGAGGGGGCTTAAAGAGGCTCCTTTCATAGTCAGGAGCAGGAAGCAACTGGATCTTGTTTAAGCTAAAGAGAAACTTGTCCTATAAGTAGATGGCTTCATGTGTGCTTAAGAAGCATTGGTAATCAGACAGGATCAGACTGTCTCACTAGACCCTTTCATCCACCAATGTCTTTCTTGCTGAGACCTCCTGCTTCCTATCTCTAGAGCTCTCAACCTGTGGCCATGACCCCTTGGATTTGCATATCAGATATTTACAATATTGTTCACTTCAGTAAGAAACTTACAGTTATGAAGTAGCAACCAAATAGTTTCATGGTTGGGGGTCACCATAATGGGAGGAACTATATTAAAGGGTCAAAGAATTAGGGAGTTTGAGAGCCAGTGCTCTAGACTGTCCAAGGACAGGTAACAGACACAGACATGGAGCATAGAGACAAGAAGCACTGGCACACAACCAGCCCAAAACTCCTGTGGGGACAAGTCTGCTTGCTCCTGATGCCCACCTTGGTACTAGCAGCTGTTTTGGGGGATAGGGCCACACAGAACAATATAGCCACCGAGATTTCCTTAAGGTCAGGGCAGCCTTGGAGATGCTCTCAAAGGAACTGTTACCTATCCCAATAACAATACCAAATTCTCTTTCTTTGTAAAAATGTATTTTATTTTTATGTGTTTAAGTGTTTTGCCTTCATGTCTATATCTGTTTGTCACATTTGTGGCTGATGCCAGCAGAAGCCAGAAGAATGTGTCAAATTTTCTAGAACTGGAGTTACAAAATGGTTGTGAGGTACCATGTGAGTGCTGGGAATTGAACCCAGGTCCTCTAGAAGAGCAGCTAGTGCTCTTGACCATTGAGCCATCGCTCCATCCTCCCCAGCTCATTTCTGAATAACAGGAATTAAAGAACAACAGACATCTATGAAGAGAAAAACAATTTATCATCATGTTGAAGATCTAGGATATTGATATCTCGATCCTATGAAGATTCAGAAGAGTCTTCAAATCCACCAACACCATAGACCAAAAAGGCTTGGTTTTCTCTGAATACAGAGAACATATCAAAATTATCTATAGACACAGCTTAATTAAAGAGATTGAAGCAAATATTTCAGAAATTCAAATTTTAAGTTGTAGTACACTTAGGCACCTCCTGCTCAGTGTGAATGCCAACGTGGTTTTGAACCATTCATCCTGCCCTAAGCCATTTGAGTGAAGCTCCCATTATAACTAGCATAAGTAAGAAGTGAAGCTGGGATTATGTGACTCTTAAACTCTTAGGAGACATGCTATTCTACACACTGTCACTTGGGTCAGGAGTGCTACTGACATTCATCCATCCATGGCTGCAGTGGGGTCTTCCACAACAGATGCATTGGGAAGCCCTAATTAGTTTATTAATAATTTTGTTTTATTTTAAAATATTCATTTCTTGTTATCTTTTCCTTCTTTTTCATTTTTTTAACATGGAATCTTTCTATATAGCTCAAGCTGGCCTCAAACTCTTTATTCTCTTGCTTCTCAGGATATTCAGCTTCCCAGGGTAAAAGCTATCTTTCAGATTTTTCTGCCTGGCTCCTTGTCCTTTTACACAATCCCACATCCTCTGCCTGTATCTCCTTAAATATCTTTTTTGCCCAGTTGTTTTACTTCCAGGTTCAACTCTGCCTCATAATTCTAGAGTTATGATTAAAGGTGTGAGCTACTACTGTTTAGTAGTTAGGCCTTGAACTCACAAACTCACAGAAACACAGAAAGATCTATGACTCTGGAGTTATGGGATTAAAGGCATAGGTCACCACCACTCCTGGTCTTTCTCATGCTGGGAATAAAGGCATGAGTTACCACTCTCTGATCCTTCTGGCTTGATTATGGGTGAATCTGTTCTCTGATATTCCAGACTGATTTTATTAAATATAAAATATATCAACACACATTCATACCACTAACAACTGAATTACTTGTTTGGGGAATTCTCAACCACTCTTACCATCTGGAAATTCTCCTCATTCTAGCTCAAAGGTGTGTTTAAAAAACTAAACAACCCCACACCAAACTGAGGAAAAAAAAATGCTAGTTGAAAGAAAATATTTATCCAGAGCTGGATACAAAGATGAAATGGCTGGTGGTGTGCTCTCAGATCTCTAAGGAGGCAGAGAGGTAATCTCTAGGACTGAACTGCAGCAGCAGGCAGTAGAGGTGCTTGACAATAGAGTGATGAGTGGATGATCTAAGAGCTCTTAGCCAGAATCACAAAGGGGAGCTACCTACTTGTGCTAATGCCAAGCTACTCAGAAATCAAGACATTTCATTGCCACAGGGCCTCATCTGTGACTGTTAGGCTTCTGTGAGGACTCACCTGGTAGCAAATCTGGGTTTCTCTAATGTTTCCATGACAGCCCTTATGTGAAAGATGTGAAAACCTGGCATATATTACTTACAGATGGTCAGAATGGGATCTATGCCCATTTTTCTCAGAGCCTCTCTTTTGTGACCATATGATTGTGGAAGGATTAGTAGACATGAAGTTGTATATTCAAACATTCTGGAACCTTAACCATTTGCATGAAAAATAGCCACTTTGAGGATTAGTTAGTTCCACTTGGACTATGAGTGAGACCTGGAGGTCTATAAGTATATACTTCTCTGATGTTAACATATTTGATCTACATTTACTTAGGAGTATGTAGGTTCTGTCACTCTGCTTGTCTGAGCTCCCTTTGTGTCACAGAGGGACTTGCCTGAGTGAAGTGGCACCTTTATTTGTTTAGTAAGAAGAACAAATGAAATAAATGATCAAGGAAGCCAAGTAAACATGACCCTTCATTCCTGCTTAAAAGGACCAAATGAAGTGTTTTTGAGATGTCATCAGTCCCTTTGATCTGAAGTAAGAAAGCAGTGACCTCACTGTTCCTTCTTCTATTTATTCCCCTAAACACTTTAAGTATAAGTGGCCAGGGTTAGGCAAGGGCTGAAATGTCAGAAGACAACTTCAGGAAAGCAGAGGCTAGGGTGGATGAGTTATGTGTCGGAGCAGGAAGGAGAAAGCAAGACTGACCTCCTAGCTGGAAAGGGACTACAAGAGATGAACAAGAAAGGGGTTCTCTAATTCCCTGAAGGTGCTAGAGACTCAATGCATTTTGATTTAGAGGGGGAGGATCTCTTAAAATGACCCTGGGGTTTTTAGGAAAAAACAACTACTAGCCAAGTAAGGAAAATTAAGCAAAATAGGACAATTTTGTAGGATTTGGCACATTTTATGTTAAAAGGTTTTTTTTAACTAGCATTGTACAATAATAGGCTAAACAGCATATGAATAGGTAGATTAATGAAAAAGAAAAAAGTCTAGAAATAAACCCAGATTATACACCATATACACCTGATTAAAAACAGAGTACTAAAATGACTTGTTAATGTTGTTCAGTTAAATGACCAAGCATTTAGGGGAAAATAAAAATATCTTCGTTATATACAAAAATGAAAATCAGGCCTGGGTAGAATGATTGATTAACCAGCATGTGTGAGTTTCTGAGCTCAACCTCCAGCATAGCAATAAATAAACAAATATATAATTAATTAAAAATTAGAAGAAAATCAGAATATTGTTGGAGAAGAAAAGCTATCTAAAACACACTGCTAGAGAGGAAGACGTGAAGTGATAATGCTAGTGTGTGTGTGACTACTTGGAAATATAAAAATCTGATGAAGAATAATACACAACATACAATTAAAAGAAGACTGCTGGGACTGTACAGACAGCTCAGTTGTTAAGAGCACTGGCTACACTTCCAGGAAATCCAGGTTCAATTCCCAGATCCTACATGGCAGTATCAACTGTCCATTTCCAGGGGACTTGACATCTTCTTCTGTCCTCTCTGATGGTACACAAGCCTGTGGTACACAGATATACATGCACACAAACACCAATACATATAAAATAAATAAAAACAAATTTTTAAAAAGAGTGCTGGTGTATTTACAATGTACATAATAATAAATCAATATGAAAATGACAAATCACTAAGTACGAAATTTATCTACAACAAGAAGAAAAAATTCATCAATGTTTATCATCTACAAAACAGAAAAATACACAATATGAGTAACAACAAGAAAAAAATGTCTCCCCAAATCTGTGGAGATTCTTTATAATGTCATGGGGAAACATAAAAACAAATTCAGGGACAACCATGAATAGTGGCTCTGACCTGTGGAACCACATTCAGCAGGCTGAGGCAGGAGTATTACTGCAAGTTCAAGGTAAGAATGGGTTAAATATCAAGACCTCTTCTCAAAAAAGCAAAACAAAAACATAAATAATATCTTGTGTTATATAGGTGTGTGTGTGTGTGTGTGCGCGCGCGCGTGTGTGTGTGTGCAGGCATGTGCAAGTGTAGTTGCCTTGGTACATGAAGTCAGAGCTCAAAATTATAAACTTTCTACCTAAATGCTTCAAGAGGGAGTCTTTCAAAGAACCTTGAGCTCTGCATCTTAGCTAGACTGGCTGGCCAATGATCCCCCAGGATCTGCCTGCCTCCCCTTTCCCAGACTTGGAGTTACAAGCAAACATGCCACTGGGCTTTTTATGTGGATACTGGGGTTCTGAACACAGGTCCTTATGATTGCATAGCAAGTACTCTATCTAAGGAGAAATCTCATATTTTTTTTTTGAAATTGTGTTTTATTCTGTAATCTAAACTGGTCTGGGGCTTGCTATGCAAAACAGGCTAATCTTGAATTTATGTTAATCCTCCAGACCCTGCCTCCCAAATTACAGATGTATTCTGTCATGTCTCACAAGTGCTCATCTTTCTAAAACAAATTTTAAACTTGGTGCAGTGGTGCACTTCTTCCAGTAACCCCAGCACTTGGGAGACAGAAGCAGAAGGATTAGATTTCCAGTGTCATCTTTGCTATATAAAAAGTAGCAGAGCTTTGTTTGTTTCGTTTGTTTGTTTTTTGATGCTTTCTCATAGCCCTGGCTGTTCTGGAACTCTATAGACGAAGTTGGCTTCAAACTCAAAGAGATCCACCTGCCTCCTGCCTCCTGTCTCCTGCCTCCTGAATGCTGGAATTAAAGACATGTGCCACCACACCTGGCTGAAGTGAAAATTTTTAAAAATTCTATTTGAAAGACTATATCCTGAAAAATCTATAAAAAAATGCCAACATATAAAAATGTTTTTTGATTTACAATGAAGTTACATCCCCATAGAAGCCCCATAAGTTAAAAGCGTCACAAATTGAAAATGTACTTATTTAAAATACCTACCCTATGGAGTATCCTGCTTAGGGTAGCTTGCCTTGAATATAAGAGCCCTTACATCAGCCTATATCTGGACAAAGTTGTCTAATACAAAACATAGTTTTTAACAAAATGGTGACTGCCACAGATACAAGAGCAGGTGTGTATTTGTAATGAGATGTGAAAACAAAGCATCCCCAAATATGTCAGTCCAACTTGTGATCTCAGGGGTTCGTTGATAGTTATAGCTTTCTGGTGCTTCCTACCACCTTGAGGCACCTGAGTATTTCTATCCTTGGCAAGTCAACATCTCACATATTATTTTTACACTGTTATAATATTGAACATTAGAAGTCAAACCATTTAAAGTCAGGGACCATTTGAAGTAGCAACAAGAAAGTGCAGAATCTTATAGGCCTGTCAGAATTAAAGGAGGCAAGGATGAGCTGGCCTCCTTCCCAATCTTCTTTGCTCTTTCCTCTGGCCTGAGCTCACATTCTCCACCTCTTGCCCAGAAGCTTTGGGTAGTTTACATCTTCCTGATATTCTGTGTTTTCTGGTGTGGAACTGAGCCTGTGACCTTGCTTAGGAGCCAGTGGTGAAAGACATTCTCAGCTCCCATCTAATTTCTGGCAACTCACCTGGTAGAAGGACCATGTTTCCTGTTAGGATTTTGTGAGTATTTTGTTATGGTTTTTATTTACCGGGTTATCTGGCAGCCGATTTCTATGATGCACGTGGGAATACGGCTGAAACCAGCAGCAGATAGCAGGAGACTCTAAACACTGTTTCTATGTAAAAAAGAACTTTATTGTCAGATGAGTATGGTTATAAATAACAGAAAGATTAGAATTATAATAGCATAGAAGACAAGAAGAACGAGAAAGGAAGAAGGAGAGGGAGACGGGAGAGTTCCCAAGAAAAAGAGAAGGGTGGTGCCTTCTTGAGCAACCATGAGCACCTGTCAGCCCATCCCCTTCATATCATCAGTGACAGGCAAACTAACTAATGAACATCAGTATCTGACTTTACTTCAAATTTCTCCTTTCTCTAAGCAAAGCTAATTATGAGATGTATCTAATTTCTAATTTTAAGAAATAATTTACCCATGTTAGCCACTGGACAGAGGAAGGCTCAATTCTTGTATTTTATTCAAGTACTAGATTTAAAAAAATAGCTATAAAAAGGCTTAAATATGCGGAATGGACAAGTGTCACAGTTGACACACTTCTCTATAATATTCTGGATGGCCACACATGGCAGCATGTGTCAGTGAAAAGAGGCACATGCAAAAGAGGGCAGCCTTCATTTATGACAACCCACCCTCAAACTATCTAGTTCATTCCTGTGAGGTGAGCATTAATCTCTTCTGAGAGTATGTTTCTAAAGGTAGGTCCTAAAGCTTCCACCCATGCATCATTACTATTACTAGGGCCAGCTTTCTAGTACATGAACCTTCTGGAGACAAATGACAGTCAACTTCTAGCACAAGATATGGTTAGAACAGCTCAGAGAGCTACTAAGCTGTTTGACCTTTTCAGATTCCTCCCCTGGGAGTCCTTGAAAGCCAGTGTTCATCAGCATAGGTAAGATGGCAGGGGGCACAGTGATATCCCCAGCAGACCTCACAAATAGCTCGGCATTTGGCTCTGGCAGTAATTTTGTGATGATCAATGCCATCTTTTTACAGGAACAACTGGGCATTTCAGGGGCATTGGGTATAATGGGGCCATGAGTTCTTTTCTCTGCACTGCCTGGGGTTCTTTGTAATTATTACAGTATTGAATGGTTCTGGGGTCTTAGCCAGGAAATGCAGGCAGTGGCTAGTTACTGTGTCTGTCACAAGTGAAGGATGGGGATAGATGTGCTAATGTCCACTATTCTTTGCTTAAGAGGACAACACTCAGCAGACTGGGGACATTTAACAAGGGGAATTCCTTGAATTTCATTAGTGAGACAAGTAGTAACACTGTCTAGGACCTCTGAATGAATCCTGGTGCTTTCTCCAGTTGGGCTACAGAGATGAACTGACTAGTTACAGCTGGTATCACAACAATGCCCTCTTCTTGTGAGGTATGGAAAATATATCCACCATCCCAGTGAGCAGTGACCCTCTGCTTTATGGGTCCCCAACAGACTATGTAGAGTCCTTAGTTACAGGTCCCCAGTAGAGCTTCACTTCACTTTTGAGATTATTTAGTCACTGCAAATGTCACAAGTAAATAGTTTGTTGCATCCTGAAAAAGAACCTGTCCCAGAGAAAAGGTCCCAATTTTCCCCTGCTGATGCAGAGCAAAAGTAAAAGGGACTCCACTTGACCACACAGCAGCAATGACATTCTGTCATGAGGGAATATAAAGTCACCCTAGATATGAAGATGCAGGCAGGGGAAAAGGGTAGAGGTGGCATAGGCATTCTTCTCTAAAGAGTTCATATTCTAGATTTGAAATGGAGGAGACACTAATACAGGGAACAGTGTATTCCTGAGAAGCCTTGCCATGCTGATCTATAGTCATCTATAGATGTCTATCTGTGTCCTGAAAGGTAGGCACATGATCCAAGTGAGTGCAGCAACCAGGGCAGCAGAAACTAAGCAACAGGACCACTCCAAGGTACAGACAAGGAGCCTAAGTATCCACCACCATATCCATTCCCACTTGTGAGACTTCCAGGATTTCTCGATCTGCCTTCAAGACAACCAGCAGAGGGCAGTACAAGGTCTCTTTTGACTAGGCTTCAGATTCTTAGGTTACCTGAGCCTATGCCCATAGCCATCTTCCAAAATGCTCTTAACTGCTTTTCTGGAATCCAGCCTGGCCCCAAGTTAATCTCTGGAGATGAACAGGATCTTGCATCTTAGGGGTGGACTAATGCTAATTCCTTTTCATTCATTTGTTCATTCATGAATTCATCCATCAGCCCTCAGTTGAGCTTATCACCCTTTTCTGGATCTGCTGAGATGAGTGAAACCTCACAGAGGCAGGGCTACTACTAATGTTGCATTATTTGCAAATAAATGTTGTCATAATAGTTTCACTAATAACAGTTTATCTGTTCCTGATGACAATCTTCTGAGGTGGGCACAAGTGATACCCCAGCCTTACCAAAAAGATTACAAAAGCACAGAAACTGTATGTGATCTGACAGGAGTCACGCTGTTGCAACACAGTGGAATCAGAATTTTTATCCAGGCAGTCTGACATCAAAATCCTTACTTCTAATGTCATTGTCACTTAAACCAAATAAACTTAAACCAAATAAATGGCCAAACTGGTATCAAATATCTGGAACTGTTGAGAGAAAAATAAAAATAAGAGAGAAAAGACTTTAAAGCTGGGGTTAGAGCCACCTTAGCTTTACTGGTCTGCTGAATTAAATGAAGGCAATATTGGCAATATCTAAGACTTGCACAAGATTACACTGGTATCTAGGCAGTCACTGCTAATTCCACGGCTTCCTAGATACACTTCTGGCCATTTGGAGGCATATACATGATCAACATGTATATTCTTCATTCCGAGCCTCAGTAACAAACTGAAAATAATGGTAAACAAGAGAAATGGATGGAAAAGGATTGCAGTGAATTTCTGGCAACAGGGTGTAGGGAATTTCAAGCTTTGGGTCTATTGGTTGCCATATAGACATTCAATATACAATTACATGTATACATAAATACATACAACAGCCTGAGCCCTGGTCACACAAGTTCCTACATGAGACCTCATGAACCCAGCACCTCCTTCCTATATTCTGACAACTCATCAGAGCCAGTCCAGTCTTAGCCCTATTTTATAAAGTCACAGGAGATGGTAAGAGCTTGTGTTGGGATAGGTCTGGGGCAGCAGCTAGTTGTAGACTGGGGGTGGGTTGGAGGAAATGTTGGTGAACAGATACTATAAACGAAACAGGATCACATTTACATCATGAGGGACCTACAAAGAATGAAGCAATCCTCCCTCCTGGCATGGGTGAGAGGTACACAAGCCACCAGGATGACTATTATTCTTGGGTCAGTAATTTAAACATGTTGGCAAACATCTAAATCACTTAAGAACCTCAAAAAGGCAAGAGACTTTGGATATTTTTATCAGGGCCCAGAACAGGGCTGGAGGCCTCAGACAATATCGTAATTTCAGTCAATTCTGACAGAAGAATTGCTCTGAAAAGCCACATGGAGTGCACAATCCCATGGGTTGCCAGGACAAGATAGGCTAGACCATGTGCTGTCCAGAGCTAAGCTAGTCCAAGGTTTGTGTTTAGTTTGTAAATCACTACCTGGATTCTATTGTTTTTAAATGTAATGATTGTGTCTGCCAGGACCACACTGGTACTGACCTAGAGATCTTCTCCCTGCACAAGTCATTGCTTCCCGGTTGGCCTCATGTGCTTTTCATTTTCCCAGCAGTCCATCAGCCACTCAAGGTTACCAGGGAAACATCACTTGATAAAACCCACTTCCTGGCATCTCTAGTCTGGGCCTTGATTGACAACCGATTCTTTTCTGGTTAATGGTGTATGAGTGTGGAAAAACCCTAAATTCCTGGTAATTACCAAAGTACAGATCACTTACATAAGAGTGAGCAAACAGTCTTGAGGTCAAGAGCCCTGCCCATCAAGCCCATGACCCGGGCCCTGCTGCTGGTTGACCTCTGACAGCTACAGAGAGAGGGGATTTCCTGAACCTAGACAAGACAGAGGTTATCTCATGTGAGTGACAAGCCTTCAGCTGGAACTTTATGCCCCCAACTCTTGCTGGAACACAGTCAGATGAGTCATCAGGAGAGATGAGGGACTCCAGAGAAAGAGTGTCCTGCTGGGCAGGATCCTCAGTTCTAATATGCAGAATGTGGCCTGGAAATTGGATCATGAGTATCCCAATATCTTAGTACCTGTTTCCCCTTTGTTACATGGCAAACCATGTCCCCAGTGGCTGTCTATTTATGCAGAAGAAAACTGACTCAGGGACATAATTTAAGCCCCAAATCCCCATTTTCTCGGCAATAATCACTTAATTCTAACTTATCCTATATAGGTGCCTATAAACCTTAAGCAATCGCCAATGCCTATGATTAAGCAACTAGGTTTGAAAAGAAGCAGTGAATCATTCTGTTCCTACATCACCAGTGTACATTGTTGTCTGAAGGAAATTCAGTAATGTGTCTATTTAGATGTGCTAGAAACCAGGGAAAATGGACCTACCACCTGCACTCTGCTGGTTCTGGTGCCTTCTGTAGGTCCCAACCTAGTACCCACAGCTGCTGAAGGAGCATCCTGACATTGACTGCTAGGCAGCCGACTTATCCATTCCTTTGTGAATGTTTGCTGCAACCATTGAACAAGCATCAGTCAACCACCACATACTTGATGACTGTAGAGTGGTTTTCCTCATAGCTCAGAAACCAAAAAAAGTAAAACAGGAATGAATGTGAACAAAGATTTCTCACTAAGTGAGAATGACTCTTAGCTCATTCATAAAATGTTTTCTGATCATATTCGCAAATGACAAGCAGCAAGAGGCAGCATTTACTTTCTTCTGGCTCAGTGCACTTTGCTATTTAATCTCAGCTCCACCCACCCTTAGACAGCTAGAAAGTAAAAGTCCATGGTCACTCTGAATAAATGAAACTTTGGGATGGGGGGAATGTAGGTCTAGTGGCTGGCTGCTAATGTGGTATCATTTGTCCCTGAAGGAAAGAAGCTAACTTTAGGATCCTTCCTCTCTATGTACTGATAACGAGCCTTTTGATCCATAATGAAAAGGTGTAGCAGTGAAGGAAAGGGATGCTGGACAGTGAGGACTGACATTAATAAAATGCATACCCCTTGAATGACCATGCTTCCTTCCATGTTGCTGGGACACAATATTAAACCAGTCCCCTATACTGATACTGGGAGAAGAGGCCGCTGTTTGCTCTCTGGGTACACATTGAGTAAAGAGAGGACACAGAGGGTGTCCTTAGGACAGACAGCAGTTACTCACACAGGGTATTATTGCCCTTTGTTATGGTCAAGTAGACAAAGGGTGGCTGGAGCAGTACATGAACCCTAAAAGCAACAATCCTGTCACAGAGATGACCTAGATAGCCTATACCTGGGATATAGTAAGTATCCAAAAAATGTCAGCTCTCTTCTGCTTTCAGCAAATACATCTCCCTATGAAGGAACACACAAGAGGCAAGAAGACCTTCTAGACTGAGGGTGGCTTCAAACAGACAAGTTTGGACCACTTAGTGATAATTTATGAGGAAAGGTAATTGGTTGCTTTGATGGCTGAGATCAGCTGCCACTCTGACACAGGTATGGAATGGTCCACCTTCAGTCCTTCATGATAAAAGGAGAGGGTTTACTATAGCTTTCCACAGTTGACTCTGACTCAGCACTATACCCCTAGCAATATGGGTAATGTGGCCTTTGTTTTGTGCCTGGTCAGACCCTAATGCCTCATAGTCAGCTTCTTCTTATGTCCTCATGCCACAACAAACAACATCCACGCCTCTCAAAAGAATCAGATAACGCTAAGCTTGGAAAAACAGTACCAAATTTTCTTTGGCAACAACTGATAGTTCAGAGAGGAGCCAAAAAGAAGCAGGAGCCACCAGCTTCCTCAGGCTGGGAACTCGCAGACAGCAGTGTAGGATGCTAAGCAGGAAATATCATTCCAGATGCCACTCTCTGTCATGATGACACAGTCCTCCCCCGGGCCAAAGTCATTGGGCTCATTCGGTTTCCAGTTGCTATAGGCGAGCCTCCCCCCTGTCACATACATGAATTGGCCTTCAATCACCTCGTCTGTGATTCCTATGAAGGCAATGCCTTTGGCCACTTCTTGGATGGCCTTGTTCTCCTCAGCATTCCTGGGAGTAGCCACAGTGCCTCCGAGGCCAACACACAGAACCTTCACTCTGTAAAAGTCCATAATTTCATGGTTGGTCGCGAAGAGCTTCTTCCCAGACTTTTTACCCATTGAGAAGGCAAGCACTGAAATCAGAGTAGATGAGGCTTACTCAGTGTGGGGACCAGTCAAGGCCTGTTTAAAAAAAGTCTTCTGAAAATTCAGGACTCTAAAGTCTCAAGTCCAACAGCAAAACCTAGGCTAGAACCTAGGAAGAAGGTATGACCAGGAACAGCTATAGATCCACAAAAGGGGTCCCCCAACCTTCTGTAAACAACCCAGTCCTTCTGGGATAGCCCACCATTGACACCAACATCAGTCAAAGCCAGCAGTACCACAGATGAACACAGGGCACACATGGGCTCCACCACCACATTTGGGCACCAGAATAAAAGAACAGTACCTATTGTCAGGTAAAAAAAGTGGGTGAAGAGCAAACCCCAAATATGCTAGAGGAAACAGACTTCCCAGTCCTTGCCTGCTACTGTCTACAAGGTGTATGCTATGGAGTGAGTTGTTATACTTTCTGAATATCTTTTAAAAATTCTCTCTCTCTCTCTCTCTCTCTCTCTCTCTCTCTCTCTCTCTCTCTCTCTCTTTTTCTCCCTCTCTCCCTCTATATGTGTGTGTGTGTGTGTGTGTGTGTGTGTGTGTGTGTGTGTGTGTGTGAGAGAGAGAGAGAGAGAGAGAGAGAGAGAGAGAGCGCATGCACACACATGCCACCATGGTTGTATGAAGGTCAGAGGAAAACCTTAGGGAATTGATTCTCTTCTCCCACACTAGGTTCTGGGAACTGAATTCAAGTCATACATGCTATTATCCGCTGAGCAATCTCCCCAGTCTCAAGACAAGTATAATATCACAACTAAAGTTGGTGAGGAAATTAAATGAAATGTTACAAGAAAGAGCCAAGTGTTCACAGACCTGTGGTTAATAAAGTCAGTGTTTAGAAGTTTTGCCTATTTGTCACTCTCCCCCAAATCTAGATCCCTCTGTCGGAAAATCATGAGTGTGAGAACACCCTGGGAAATGAAGGAAAACTTACCCTTCTTGGTTCGCTCCACTTCTGATTCCAGGATCCTTACCTTTGACTCCAGATGCAGCAGCTTTGTCTCAATGGCTATAAGAGCATTAGAAAGAGGGTACTTAGTGACAAGACTTTCTGCTGGAGACTCAAACCCTAGAAGAAGTGAGTAAAAAGCTCATAGCCTGGGGGGAAAAGCAGACAAGATGATGAACATGCAAGAGCCTGTGTAATTTCCAGAACCTACATAAAAGCCAGGCATGGAATCCAAGTACCGGACAGGCACAGACAGGAACAGACTGGGGATAGTTGTCCAGATAGCCTAGCCTACTTAGTTGGTTACTTCCAGTCCTATGAGAAGATCTTCTTTCAAAAAAAAAAAAAGAAAGAAAGGAAGGAAGGTTGATGATAGAGGAAGAAGGAAGGAAGAGAAAAGAAGAGAAGAGAAGAAAAGGAAAAAAAGGATTCTATCTTAAGAACAACACCTGAGTTTGATCTCTGTATTTCACACACATATGCCCACACATGTATACTCCTCACATGTACTTACAACTTGCACATACATGAATCATGTATGTATATGAATATTTTTATACACACAAATACTAAGGCTTACTAAAAAGTAATCTTACTCCAGAAAAATATAGAGGCTAAAGAAGCAAATGGGAAGAAATAGTAGTTACCCTAATGACCTGTTAATGTAACTCTTTTTTTCCCTAATGAATGCTTAATGTTGTAATATTATATTTCCTTAAAAAAATGCTCATTAGTCTGTGATTTTTTTGTTCTCAATACTGATAAATTCTCTCTGTGTTGTTTACATGTACATGTTCATGTGTAGATGAACATGTGTATTGGTATGCATGTGCATATATAGAGAGACCAGAGATTAACCAAAAGTGTTATTCCACAGAAGCCATCTTTTCTGAAGACAGGTTCTTTAGTTCAAAGAGTAGGCTAGACTAGCTGACTAGCAAGACCCAAGGATGTGCTTATCTCTGCCTCCCCAGACTGGGATTACAAATGTATGCTGCTATGAGTGAAGTGTTTTTGTTTTGTTTTGTTTTGTTTAATATGGGTGCTGGGCATTGAATTGAAGTCCTCATGCTTGTGCATCAAGCATTTTGCCAACTGTGGCATCTCCTCAATCTCCAGAAAAACTCTTTAATACATTGAATTTTGCTGACCGACTAGCAGACAAATAGAAGCAGGAGGGATGCTGCCAGTTTTCTTTGTGTCCTTACCAAATTTTCCCTGTTAGGCTCTGAAGTAGTTGTTGTGGTACTCCTCATTACTCAGAGGGTTCAATGAGACAGACCACTTTCATACAACTCTTTTAACAGTAGACATGATGGAGGGGCACATTCCCATCCACAGAGCCTAGAAAACACACTGGACTTTCATCTGAGGAAAAGCTAACACTATATCCTAAAAAGAACTGATGAAGGAATGACCCTGGAGAGTATTTGATATCAATAAGAATTTCTTCAAGGCCAAAGAAACACTGAGTCAGGAAGCAGCATTGAGCATCTCCTGGTGAAGTATCAGGAACAGAGGCACTTCTGAAATTGCCCTCTGCTCCTAAAACCCCCACCAAGTCATGCTAGAATATTTTCCTACCTGCACTGTGTCCAGGATCCCCTTTTTGGCCTTTTGGTCCTGAAATTCCAGGATCTCCTCTATTTCCTGGAGGCCCCACTTTCCCTGGAGGGCCCTGTAAGCCCCTGAGCCCTTGACCTGTTGGGAGATAAAAATAACATGGCCTGGAAACTTTTAGTCATTCTCTTTCTCCAGATGTTCAAAGTTTGATTCACACAGACTCCAAGAGCCAGAAAACTAATTATTGGTTATTCAGAGTACACAGATCTTCCTGCCTCACAGGTCAGGATATCTGTCCTGAGGAACAACAGCTCCTCAAAGACCCCTGTATGAAAGTGTGAGCCTCAAGAGAGCTATTCAGCACCATTTATTGGGAGTCAGCAATACTGTAAAAGATATCATACTATAGGGAAGAACACCTACCACAATGAAAGCCAAGTCTCCCGGACCCTGAGGTCCACTCCTGTGAACACAGAGCAATGTCCTACTGGAAGTAAAGATGTAGAAAGCCTGAGACAACGTGTCTCAACTTCATACCTATTTCTCCCTTCTCCCCTTTAGGTCCATCTCTCCCATCTCTGCCACAGGCTATTACAGAGCAAGACTTCAGAGTCTCTTCACAGCTTTGTGACTTTGCTGAGGATATGCCCAACACACACAGGAGAAGAATAGGGAGCCGTGGAAGCAGGAGCATGGTCATGACCTCAGAGGGGAGAAAAGAAATTAGATGAATTTTACCACATTTGGTTCATGGCACTTGTTCTTAGTTATGGCACCCTGTACCCTGAGCTGAGGACAGCAGATGTGTGGGATAGCATACCCTCTAGCTCTTACCTACTAAAAGTAGATAACATCTAAGGCTACTGAAGCAAAAATAAGATAGGTCAGGGCTAAAACCAAAGGATGCAAGAGGAAGGGGTTTGATCTCCCAAAAGGCCCAAATTCCCCATGTTGAGGTGAAGCACACTTGACACTGAGGCTCTATAGACTGAAAATTATAAACCAACCATGCTTGTAGTGGGCTGTCAGGAATGTAAAATGCCCAGCACCCATGAGACCCTGGATCTCTGTTTCTTGTCTCCCCTTCTATTTCACATGAATCTCATTCTCCAACTTTTTTCTTTCCCCATGGATCCTCAAACAAGAATGTAGACAGGATACTTAAGGGCCCACATTGTCTATTCTCAGCCAGATATGGCTTATAATTCAGTAAAAATGCCTATTTTACATGCTTAGGCCTCACCTACTCTCAAAGTTGTAATTATTTTCCCAACATCTGGTGAACATCATGTTCAAAGTCTCTGTTTTGAGACAAGTTCAAACTAGAACCTTCTTGGGTCATGGATCCTTTACCCAGGAGACTTTTCTTGACTTGAGATCCTACCAGATGGCCATTTCTTCTGGGGAAAGCTCAGCCTACTCACATGGGCCTGGAGGGTGCCCCCGCATGCTTCTCCCAACAGAACTATCTGTGTTAGGGAAGCCCCACTCCGAGCCATTGGTCTTGCAAGGCTGTCCCTCTGCTTTGTTCCAGCTTCTCATCTCAGTGTGCTTGGTCTTGGCTGAACAACTGCTACATCTGCACTTACATAGCCTGCTCCTTCACTTCCCTCCACTTGAGCTTTCTCCAGCACACAGCAAGAAGGGAGCAGTGTGGAGACATCTCCCATTATCACATCCTTCTTCATCTTCCCCCTTCCTAGGTTTTGTTCATATTTTTCTAATCATAGTCCTCTAGTCACACTGGGACACATGAATTTTACATGTGCTGGCAACACCCCTCCTCTCACTTCTTCTATTTTTCCCTTAGGAAATGACTGTCCTTTACTTTGCATATAATCAAGTAGATCTAGGAAGGATACAGATTACTCAGATCAGGGAGAGATAGGGGCCTAAAAGGGCCTGTTGATCCCACTAGACCCTTGCCTGGACCTTACAAGGTTCAAGCTGCGAGGCCAGACTCCAAACCCAGGCTCCCACCACTCTCACCCTTATGACTTACTACTGTTCTCTTTAGAGCAAACGAGCAGCAGGATGAAAAGCGTCCCTCCAGTCCAGCTGCTGGTAGCTGCCTCCTCAATGTCAGGCCTATTAGCTTGATGACCGGAGGCCAACCTGGACTGCCCTCCAAACCCAGATTAATAAGCAACTATCTTTGGAGATGTTGTAACTAGGCATCTGTTCAGATCTGGTGATATCTCAGTTCAGTCCTACGTAGCTCTCTGTCTTAATACTCAAAAAAGTCTTCCTACCCTTGTGTTTTCTCCCAGGTATCCATCCATATAGCTTAGACACTCTGATCCTCTAGGACCACAAGCTCTTGACATGGCTCCATCAAGATAGTCTTTTCACAGGAAACACTCATAAATCCTGTACTAAACAAACATCCTCAATCAGATGCTCACAGGATGCTTGTACTCACCCTCCCCCATTTGTGTTTTATTTGTTGTAGGACAACATGAGGTCCCGAGTCACCTCCCTTCTTCCTCTTCGTTCAGAACATGTATTAAATGTCTTCTTCAGGCATGTCCCAGACTTAGGCACAAGAGAAAAGGAATATGATTTTTAAAGATTTACTTTTATTTCTTGTGTATGGACACTTAGCCTGCATGTATGTGTATAAACCTGTGCATGACTGGTCTGGGGGAAGGCCCAAAGAGGACATCAGATTACTTGAAACTGAAGTTACACACAATTTTGAGCTGCGACATTGACACTAGGAACCAAACCTAAGTCCTCTGAGGGAGCAGAAAGTCAGCCATCTCTACAACCACATGAGAAGAAATATGTGTGGATAACAAAATTAAAGCTGAATGTGGCCAGGGGCACAGCTGTTTACTCTGCTGAGGCATTTCTGCTGTCTTTAAGTGTTTATTGTCATCTGAATTTTAGCTGAGATATCTCAGAGTAATGGGCTTTCCTAACTACTTAATTTTGAATAGCTACTATGTTAACAAATTTTAATTCTCTGCTTTAATTGTATGCCTATTATTTTTCCATATGTAAAAGTGTTTATTTGATTGCCTATTTATTTACTTCCCCATATTTCCTTTGTTGTTATTGCTGTTTGTTTGTTTTGTTTGTTTTTGAGACAAGAACTCTATATAGTCCTAGCTATACTAGAGCTCACTGTGTAGACCAGGCTGGCTTTGAGTTCTCCAAGATCCTCTTGTCTCTGCCTACTCCACATCTTTTAAATGATCATAAATAAAAAGAAGTTTTGTCAGCTTGGGATCAGAAACACCCTGGACTGACACTTCGAACCCCACTCCAACTATAGGAATACCAGACTCATTCTTGAGGGAGGGGGGGCAAAACTGGATTTGGCCAGGAGTGGACACTGATCCAAGCATTATTGGGTCAGTGGGACCATAGGACTGTCTGCTCCCTGCCCAGGGAAGGGATGGGGAGTTGCAGAGAAGAGAAATGTCAAGATGTGGTGGGAGGGGGAAGGGACCTTGAATGAGGATATACAGGGATGGGAAAAAAATTTTTTTCAGAGGGAAAGCTGAACACATAGTAAATATATGTGTAGCAATCTTATTTGCATTACCACCCTTGATAAGCCATGCTCATGATTCTTATCCTCTTTATAGTTATTGTTAACTTTTCCTCATTTTAAATTCATGTTACTGTTTTTTTGTTAAATACAAAATAAAAAAAGAAAAAAAGGAGTTTTGTTCTCTTGATGCTGTGTGTCTGAAATAAAGGAAGCAACCTCTAGAGCCCTGGAGCACTGGGGTAGAAGGGAAACATTGGTACAGCATTGTAATTACCATTAATGTTGTGAGTACCACCTTTAATGTTTGTTTTTATTTTAAATAAGCTAAGATATTGGGGAGTAGGATGACTTGATTCCCTAACTTGTAGACTTTCCCCTCCCATGGTTGTTCTCTAAGCCAAGAATTATAAGATAAATGCCCAAAAGAACTTACATCTTACCAGTATCAGCTTCTTTGAACACTATACTTGAGGAAGTAACATCGCAACCACAGATGAGTGCTGCTGAACCACAACTCTAGCTCTCAAGGCATGTCTTAGCTATGACTGCTTCAAATAGCTTTCAGAGGCCTTCTTTCCTTTAAGCCTTGGTGATATCCTATAACCAATTCTACTCAGGCTAGATAGAGACCACTTTCAATGATAACCCAGGAAGCCTGTGATAGTGCGAATACAGTCTTTTATTTACATTAAGAAGCATTGTGTTGGAATAAATGTAACCCCTTACATGAGAGATTGTCCTGATTGCTAAAAATCCCATGCTTTATTTGTGGAAAGACCTGTTGGTAGTGGCACAAGCACACCATTTTGACCATTTAATCCAGATTTCTGAGGCAACTGGTAAGTACTTTCCTTCACTGCCTCTCCTACTGTTTGAATAAGGGCTTTAATTCAGTATTCTCATCTTGCCCAGTTTTCATTTTTATCATTAATTACTGTAGTGTGCTGAGGTGGTAACACAAAGGCAGAAGGTGAGGACAAGAATGAAGAAAGCAGCAGCTGCCACATTGACAGCAAAGTTGTTTTAGCACCAATGGTGATAAGAGGCATCTGAAGCAACCCAGTGGGGAGGGAACAGAGACAACAGATCTATAAAGAGCAGAAGATGAGCAACTTTAGGCCCTGCTCATTAAGAGGGTTTCGTTGAACCCCTAAGCCTTCATGGCCATGAGTCTCAGACACTCTTGATCTAAGAACTGTAACAATAGCTGCTGTCAAGAACCTGGGGTTCTGACACACTAGGCCTGCATGTTGCTATAGGATGTATATGAGCACTGTAATATGAGAAGGTCCAACTTACTGCTGCTGAGGCCACTCAGTGCTAGTAGAAGCCAAGAACTGATGATAGCTGTGAAGTGCTGGGGTCCTGATATTAAGCCCCAGAGTGATAAGCCTCCACTCTAAGTGCCCAGAGCTGTAAGTTTCTTTCTTCTAGCACCTATAGTAACAGACTCCCACACTTCAGGGCTTGGAGTTTTATGGCTGTTGTCTGCCAGTCTATATGCTAGTTCTTGGGTGCAAAGGACTGAGAACTGTCAGCTAGCACTAAATAGGCTTTCTCTATCTGCCCAGAGTTTCTATGCAGGAGAAATAAGAGGACCCTAGCCAGCTTATCAATAACCTTCCCACCTGGCAGAGTACCCCCAAACTGACAATGCTCAAGAAGGATCGGTGAAATAGATGAGACCACAGCAGCATGTCCTTGGATCAGCCCTTGTGGCTTCACTGGCAGAAATGACATCTAGGCCCACTTCACCTGTGTTGAATCTTTTCTTGGGCAGGACCTACAAAGAGTTCACTTGTCCCCAGTGTATAACCCAGACCTGGGCACATAAGAAGAATGCAGTGAGAGAGTGAGAACAGGAGCTTGGCAGCTGACAGAGCAGGCCAAGGCTCCTTGAGCTTGGGTTTCTAGAATAGCCAGTGCTTGCAGTCAGAAGCTGATCAAGGACCTGAGTCCCTGGCAGAAGCTGTCATGCCTCAGTTCCACCAAGCCCACCTCCACTCAATGACACCCTTCATCTCACCAAATAATGTGAGAGGTTTGTTTTGCCCAGAACAGGGTGGGCCCAGGTTACTTCCCATGACTCTATGGTTAGTATTTTGGTTGCTCAAAGGCCATCAGTTCATGTTTTCTCAAGACACCATGTCCCCTCTATACTCCTATTAGAGGGATACTGCTAGATATTTAGAAGGGCCCCCATTATTAAAAAGACACTTTTCAGAGTTGTTTTTCACTGTTGGTACAACTTCTGGGCCCATAAGCTGAGAAGACAACTGACATTTACTGAATATAGCAAGTGGGTATATTGCTCCTAAAAGTGGGGATTTAAAACTTGAAGATGTATATAAAGCCCCACTCTAAATATGCTACAGATTCAAGAGAAGGTGGTTGAAGTGGCAGAGAGAAGATAATTGTGAGCAAAGAAACAATAAGGAGGAGTCTTGATCTGCCCTGGTATAGTGGCATATGCTGGTGACATTGTGCTCGGGCGACTGAGATAAGAGGCCATCCTGAGCTCCATAGGAGTTTCCAACCTTCCTTGATTGCATACTGCAATCCTATGCCAAAAGAGGGGAGGAAAAATTATTAATGAAAAAAATCAAAAGTACAAATTAAAATATAAATTGATTGTATAGATAAATAGCAGGTAGACGTGACAATGGTAATTTGAATTCTTATTTCTATACTTTTGCTTCTTTCTTATTATAAAATTTAATGTTCATGTTCTTTTCTAAAGTACATTACCGAGAAGTCCACTTAAGACCCAGGAGTAAATATCCAGCCTTTTTGATATTTGACTTGGCTCTATGACTAAGCAAGTTAGAAGGAAGCAGCAGTATCAAGGGTACTCACAGGTTAAATGTGACTTATTATGTTTCCTTCCCAGTCCTACAACAAATATGTTGCTAGTAACAACTGCCAGCAGGGTAATTGCACGAACAGAATAAATATGAACTCATCAAGACATTCTAGGCCCAGTCTATGCAGTTAAATACAGACAAAATCAATATTTCCAAAGAAGAGCACACTAGAAAAAAAGATGGTACAAGAAAGAAAAATGAGTGTTGTTGTGAGCATCTGAAATGGTGACTTCTTTTATCAACTAACTGACATATTACCAATGACTATACAAACAGTCTAATAAATAGACAAATCAAAGAAATGGAATATTATGCTGATATAGATACAACTGACAACATAAATTTATTTTAGTTCAATGACTTCATGGAAATCTGGAAATCAAATAAAATTTATATTAAAAGTCAAATTAAAATTATTTAAGTTAGTGTATGGAATGATAGAACTACTGATGTTATTAATCAGAAAGTATTTAAATGGACATAAAAAGTCACTTACCTATCAAGATGTAAGGTTTTAAAATGAGTTTTATCAAGTATTTAGAGACCATTTTCTGTCACATAAATGAATAGAATATTAAAAAAAAAGAAAACTGACCCTAGACCACATCTGTCAGAAGACCAGGTAGACCAGCCACTGATGGACCTTTTTCCGCTCTCAGTTCCCTTGTAAAGACAGCTCATGCCTACCCACAAGCTTTCTTTGTAATAAAACCAGCCCCCAACTCTGGAGAACACCCCATGCCCAAACACTGGCCAAGCCTGCAAGAAGACCAGGAGGCTGCCCATCATGGACTGACTCAGTGTCTCACTCCAACACTGTCCCTAATGCCTCCAACCCCTCCTAATTGCTACATCTCATCCCCCAACTTAGGCAGAGATTCCCTTCTGGATCAGAGACTACTCAGCCTTCTGGGAGTCTAAAGGACACCTCAGGAATCCCTGCCTGACAAGAGACTATACCAAACCCTCAACTCAGGTAGAGTTTGTCTTCTCAATCACTGGCCACACAGGTCAGAAGAACAAGGAGAAAACAGAAACCAAGGGGAAAAGACAGCCACCCGGCAAGTAAAAACCCAGATAGCAACACCTAGCCCTAAATTCACCCAAAAGCCATATACTTAGACATCAACATAAGAACATAATCAACAACAACCAATGTTTTTGAAGTATATAGCTCACCATTGGAGCCCAACTATGCTACTACAGCTAGCTCTGAATATTTCAAAACAGGTGGAGCACAAGAACAATATCCTAAATTCATGCTTATAAAGATGATAGCGGTCCTTAATGAAGAAGTGAATAAATGCATTTTCAAAAACTGAGGAAAATACAAAGAAAAAATGAAGGAAATAAGTGAAAAGCCCTTAAAGAAAGCCAAGGGAAAAAAACCATACTATCACTGACTGTGGGAGGAGGCAGCCTCCAGGCAGCAGTAGGTGGGTCATATAAAATTCCATAAATACAGCGAGGACTAGATTTCTCTATCTAAGGGGTAATAAAGAAACACATGCTTTCTGGTAAATTTCTCTTTTACTTCATCTTGAAAAATCCTCTCTGAAGGTCTATGTCTCCACACAGCTATACATCTCATCTACTATACAGCTCTCTCTTCTATCCATAAATCTCTCCTCAACACCTACATATCTTCTCTCTACATATCTCTCTTCTACACATATCTTTCTACTTTCCTTCTCACGGCTGTTCTCTCTTCTATATAGCTACTCATCTCTCTACATATCTTTCTCTTCTACATATCAACTCATCTCTCTACCTAAATCTCTCTACCTCTCTCTCCCTCTCTTCCACTCTCTCTCTTTCCACATTTCCTCTTCAACATAAAAACTCCAGACAATATGAAGAAGTTACATTTTCAGGGTCACATAACAGTTCTTCAGTGAACAATAATAAAGCCAATCCAATGCATATAAGGAATAACACAGTTTTTCTCAGAATAGGGATACTGTGGTACTAGGAATAGTGAGTAAAGTAAGCACATAGTTCTGTGTGGTCAGGATTCACAGACGAGAGTCACATTGAGATTCAGGACGTAAACAATGAACAGTTAGCTTTCTGAACTTTGAGTCTTCCATCATAAACCGAGGTTAGGAGTATGTGCAAAAAGTCAGTTGCTGAGAGAATTATGTCTACTAAAGTTGCTTTGTGCTTGACTTTGGTTTAACAAATACTTGGGAATTTGTTCTTGTACAATTCATCTCCAGAGACAATTAGATAGATTTGTAAAAAAAAAAAAAAAGAAAAAGAAAAAGAAAAAAAGAAAGAAAAAGAAAAAAAAATGTTCCATCTGGCTTTGTCCTAGGCTTCCTGTTCCCAAGAAAAGATGGAAATGCAGGGAGAGTATCGGAAGATGGAAGCACAGGAACTTATGAGGTGAGATGTGTAGGTGGCTGTCCCCCCTGAGGCATTGTTACAGCCCCATGAAGACCTGAGGTGTGAATCATGGTCCCTTTCCACATAGCTGAGACTGGAGTGGACCACATAATCCACTTCATGAATCTGAGACCAGGATGGCTCATAGAAATCTGCACCTTGTGTCACATCTTTACCTGTGGCACACCAGAAACTGTCCAGATGGGTGAGTAGGGATGAGAAAGACGATGTTACTCCTCACCATGGACCATGAGGTCAGACATGGAGTAATCTTGACACCAGCCATCAGCATTGACATCATGTTCTTCAAGATACCTCTTTACCTCCCATTCCCCTAATCTGATTCTATAGCATCATGTAAAAATTGAATTATATCTAATTACAAATGTTATCAGTGCTTGTCAAGGTATTTGGTATGCAGCATGTGATCAACAATCTTTGGTGTAGTAATTGATATGGATAAAAATTTTGGAAGGTAGAATAATCATAATAATTACTTTATTGCAATTCCATAGATAAATAGGATCAAAGGAAACAGTTATCCCAGGTCTCACCAGAAGACAGTCTGACACATGGAACATAGTTGAATTTAACAAAATAGTTGATACAGATAATGAGAGGAGAAAACACAGTGCAGTTGGTGATATATGCATCAATGATGTAAAGTGGGGTGAGGCTCTGTGTATTAGCAGGAAATTACTTGCATTAGGGCCTGGGGTGGAAAGAGTGATTCTCTTAAAATCCAGGGTGGCTACTATGAGGTCAAGAGGCCAATGTGGTACTTCTAGACACAAAGGAGGGGACTATCTATACATGTCAACCAGGAGGCTGTGTTCCACCAGTAGTACTATGCTGAGGCCCTACTTGGATCTTTGGCTTCTTTGAGACTGTGTTTGCCTTGAAAGCATGGGTGTAGATGATACTAAATGTGGCCTAGCTCCACACACCAGACATTTCCCAGAAGTTCTCTGTCTATCTTTATGTTTAACCTGGACTACTTAAATTTGGGGGCAGTGAAAAAGTGAGTGCAGAAAAATAGAAGGGACAGGGGTCAGGACTTTCTGTGTGATTTGGAGAGTCCTTCCATGCTGTGACCTCCTGGACACAATTTGTAAATAAAGAAACTGAACAAGGTGAGGAAAAAGGAAGTCATCATCTCATGGTGAAGTTAGCAGGGGCTGCTTTGAGTGGATGCTCAGAAGAGACTCCAGTAGACTCTTGAGATAGACTGATGAGTATGGAGGCCATGTGGGAGATGGGGACTAAGAATGCCATTAATTCTAGTAGCCTCAAAGAAATTTGGTTGAAAGGGAGTTGCAGTGTCCTAGAGGTCAGATGGATCATGGATCATCAGGATAGAGGCTAAAAGACAATGTAGTATTTTATCTTTTTATTTATGTGCTTGATTAAAATTCACAAATGGCCAGCCGGTACTGCAGGCAGTTCCTATCATTCCAGCTCCCGTCTGTATACATTTCTACACAATTCTCTTGGCCCCTACCCTTGGGCTCCCCTGGGTACCAGTTGGTGTAATTCACAGAAGCCCCATCCAGGTACTGGAAGTCTCCAGGAGTCTGGCCTTCAACCATGCCCAAGTAGGTATAGATGTTGTACTTGGTTGTGATGCTTGAGATGGCCTCGTTCTCTTCTGGACTCCTTGGGACAGCAATGTTGCCACCTGCTCTGGTACAAGTCTCTCTAATGGTATCAAAGTTGACTGACTGCCCATTGGAGGAGAAGACTTTCTCACCTACTGCCAACATGTATCCTTGGAAGCTGAGGACTAAGTAGAGAAGCTTGGGTTAGACCACTGACCTCTGCTTATCCATCCACTCCACTGACTTGGACTCTTGCCTTTAAGCTTTCTCCATAATCTCTTCATCTCTGCCTTTCTCGATGTTTTCCCTTCCTTTTCCAGGCCTAGTTTTAAAGTCCATTTCTCTGTCTCATCTACCTAACAATTACTTATTGCCTGAATCTGCTGTTTCCTGCTTTCCAACAATTTTGGGAGCAAATCCATACCCACTTCTGTGTCCTTGAGATCATTCAAAGGCAGGGGAAAGGGAAAGCATCCTTATTTTCTCCAAAGTCCCATGTCCGTACTTACTTGCTAGGCATTTAGATTCTGAATTCTGGGCTGGAGAGATGGTTCAGCCGTTAAAGGCTAGGCTCACAACCAAAAATAGATTCTGAATTCTGGTACTAGAGATTACAGGAAAGCATTGCAAGGTCTGTGTTAGGTAACACATCAAACAGTCCCCTTACCTCCCATTATTTGCAGAATCTTATGTTTGATTTCATGAAGTTCAGTCTGAAGTTTCTCATCCAGGTAAGCTGGAAACCCTGTGGAGACCCCACACATCCATGATGTGGGCAAGCCAGCAAAGAGATCCACTTGCTACCAAGCAGGTATTCTGTCAGTTACAAGGCTCAAGTTCTGACCTCTAATGCTATGCCCAGAGCCCAGGCCCCATCCAGGGTCCAAGAGCAGAGCTTCTTCCATACACCTACACCCCTATTTATTAACGTAGCCTTGAGCCTGCTCTGATTTGCTGTATCCCTTGACTTGCCCTGGATGAATATCTATGTGTTTTTCTGCCTTATGAAAAGGACCCGATCCCATACACTCTACCAAAAATGATGACCTCTGAACTCTCTTGATGGGCCACTCTATTGATCCATATCTTGGAGCTTCTGTCAACAGGTGTCTTCCTGAATTCCAAGTCTATATAAGCCTGCCTACCTTTCAAGATGCCTCAGAACCTCATCCTTAAGAAGGATCCCCAGGCCTCCTCGTGTTGCATCCCTTCCCATGTGTCTCTCTGTCTGCAGCCATGATGCGTGTGTCTATCTCTGAAATATGTTGTTCAACTCAGTATGGTTTCTCTCTTCGACTTCATATTTTCTTATTTAGGTTGAGCAGTATGCCTTGGACCCTTTCTACCATCCCTCATGCGACTGACGAGTTGTACCTCATCACCAGTCACTACTGCCCCCAGCCCTGCTCACCTGGAAGACCCCTTTCTCCAGGCTCTCCCTTGTCTCCACGTTCTCCAGGTGCACCAGGTGCTCCAGGAAGCCCATCACGCCCAGGAAGGCCTGGCATTCCTCCAGGGGGGCCCATGGGACCTACAGAATGAAGAGGACACAGATATGTTAACCTCCATTAGCATGTGGGTGACTTATTTGTGCCTCCACTAAAACTTTGAAGATACATGCTCTATCCTAAGGACTCCAGAAAAGTCCCATCAGCTAGTGCCCTGGACAGGGTGGTTCTCCTGAAAACAGATCCCTGTCCCCAAGTTCAGGATGGGTTCTCCCATACAGTACCTGGAGGTCCAGGGTCTCCTTTGATACCATCTCGCCCATCTCTGCCAGGAAGACCATGGCTTCCAGGAGTGCCAGGAATACCAGGGCTTCCGGTACACACTTCTGTCCCATTGACCTTGATACCAGCAGCAACAGTCAAGAAGAGGACAAAGGTCAAAGAACAGAGTGACATGGCTACTGCACCAGTGGCTTCTCCTGCAGGAGGAAAGGGAAAGTAGCATTAGCATGGTTCTTCTCTGCCCAACCCCCATCCACACATCCTTGCTACACTTTGTAGGACCCAGGACCACAATATATCATAATAGACAAGCATATACAATCAAGAGTAGCAAGAAGACCGCAGCACCATCTGATATCTAACTGGGGACTCGCTGTACCCCTCAGACCTTAGCTGACCCTGCTGTGCTCTGTAATGATTCTCAGAAGGTTGTCTGCTAGAAGGTGTATAGTCACTTAGCACTTTATTCCATCTGTCCCTCAATATTTTAAGTTACTCTGTCTCAGGAATCAGAGAGCCAAGAATAAACAGAGATGAGCAGGGTTCATGGTCTCGCTAAATGTCAGCAGTAACCAGTAACTCCCTGCACAATCAGTCCTTAATTAGGTGTATGGATCTTACCTCCAGAAACCCTAACGCCAGAGGACACCCAAGTGCTGGTGACCAAGCTCAGTCACAGACAGAGTCTGCAGGTTGTATAGATGTCTGCCTCCAAGTCAGGGTGGACATGTGGACAGCATCATTTATAAATGTGTAAGATGCCAGATTTCCCCACCCAAGGGAGGGCCTGGCGGGAAGCAGCCATTCTGTTTACACAGCTCAGTTTCCTTCAGAGCACTTCACAGAAAAAGCACTTAGAACCCTTGAGGGGCACACAAAATCTGCGGAAGGCAAACTCCGGGTGTTCACGAAGTGAATCTCTCTCTTGTCCAGGTCACCCTCTATTCTGAATTAACACTATTGGCCAGCAATACAGAATGAAAATCTTACCGAGGTTTTGATAAGGATCCACTACCACTCAGAGAAGAAACAATTCACCAGAACAAACCAGACACAGAACTATGACTAATTCTAGCTACTCTATCATCCACCAATGCCCATAGAAAAGAAAGCAGAGGAGAAATTACGATGATGAAAATTAATAAAGGTGTCAGGAATACATAACAAGGAGATTAAATAAAGGAGGATCCATCGGGGGGAAAAAATGAAGCAAGGTTAAATAAAAGAATTGGGGAGAGGGGGAGAGTAGAGGAGAAAAGAAGAAAGAAACGAACCAAGATAAAAAAGAAATTATTTACAAAATAAAAAAAAAACAAAATTAGATAAAGGTAAGAAGATGAATGAAGGTATTTAAAAATATTTTTCAGAATGAAATAAAGTTCAAAGCAGGGACTGAAGAGATGACTCAGCAACTAAAGTGCTTTTTGTGCAAGTGTGACCTGAGATTGCACCCAGAGAAAAACACAAGGGAGGGTCTAGTGTCACTCTGAAGTTCCTGCTGACCTCTCTCCAGATGGAAAGTGGATACAGGAGAGCCCTTGAGTCTCACTAGTCAGCTAGCCCTACAGGAGAGCCCCTGAGTCTTACTGGTCAGCTAGCCCTACAGGAGAGCCCCTGAGTCTCACTGGTCAGCTAGCCCTACAGGAGAGCCCCTGAGTCTCACTGGTCAGCTAGCCCTACAGGAGAGCCCCTGAGTCTCACTGGTCAGCTAGCCCTACAGGAGAACCCCTGAGTCTCACTGGTCAGTTAGCCCTACAGGAGAACCCCTGAGTCTCACTGGTCAGCTAGCCCTACAGGAGAACCCCT